>OY992896.1:2770890-2968390 GCA_963921405.1 Cepaea hortensis | reverse complement strand
TACTACTACTACTACTAGTACTACTACCTGTCTTCGTTTTTCAAAATAATACTATAGCCAGAGCGAGAAACCTCAGCCCAGTGATACCTCAGCCTAGTGATACCGTTGTTATAACCTCAGCCCAGTGATACCGTTATTATAACCTCAGCCAAGTGATACCTCAGCTCAGTGATACCTCAGCCCAGTGATACCTCAGCCCAGTGATACCTCAGCCCATGATACTGTTGTTATAACCTCAGCCCAGTGATACCGTTATTATAACCTCAGCCAAGTGATACCTCAGCTCAGTGATACCTCAGCTCAGTGATACCTCAGCCCAGTGATACCTCAGCCCATGATACTGTTGTTATAACCTCAGCCCAGTGATACCCTTATTATAACCTCAGCCTAGTGATGCCGTTGTTATAACTAGTACAGTACGTGGTTATTATCGTTGTTCATGTCACGTCTGCCAGATGATTATCGTTGTTCATGTCACATCTGCCAGATGAAGCGATCTGGTATTATCGTTGTTCATGTCACATCTGCCAGATGAAGCGATCTGGTATTATTGTTGTTCATGTCACATCTGCCAGATGAAGAGATCTGGTATTATCGTTGTTCATGTCACATCTGCCAGATGAAGAGATCTGGTATTATCGTTGTTCATGTCACATCTGCCAGATGAAGAGATCTGGTATTATCGTTGTTCATGTCACATCTGCCAGATGAAGAGATCTGGTATTATCGTTGTTCATGTCACGTCTGCCAGATGAAGAGATCTGGTATTATCGTTGTTCATGTCACATCTGCCAGATGAAGAGATCTGGTATTATCGTTGTTCATGTCACATCTGCCAGATGAAGAGATCTGTTATTATCGTTGTTCATGTCACGTCTGCCAGATGATTATCGTTGTTCATGTCACATCTGCCAGATGAAGCGATCTGGTATTATCGTTGTTCATGTCACATCTGCCAGATGAAGAGATCTGGTATTATCGTTGTTCATGTCACATCTGCCAGATGAAGAGATCTGGTATTATTGTTGTTCATGTCACATCTGGCAGATGAAGAGATCTGGTATCAAATGCAACAATCAGTCGGAGAAGAATCAAAAGATCCGTATACAGATTCAGCTGATGGCGAACGTCCTTGTCACGGAGCTTGTCATGGTAACACCAGTCATCCAGTGTTTATTCTATGTTGTGTTAGAAGCATCGTTTGTTCTATGTCGTTGTAGAAGCATCGCTTGTTCTATGTCGTGTTAGAAGCATCGTTTGTTCTATGTCGTGTTAGAAGCATCGTTTGTTCTATGTCGTTGTAGAAGCATCGTTTGTTCTATGTCGTGTTAGAAGCATCGTTTGTTCTATGTCGTTGTAGAAACATCGTTTGTTCTATGTCGTTGTAGAAGCATCGTTTGTTCTATGTCGTGTTAGAAGCATCGTTTGTTCTATGTCGTGTTAGAAGCATCGTTTGTTTTATGTCGTTGTAGAAGCATCGTTTGTTCTATGTCGTTGTAGAAACATCGTTTGTTCTATGTCGTTGTAGAAGCATCGTTTGTTCTATGTCGTGTTAGAAGCATCGTTTGTTCTATGTCGTGTTAGAAGCATCATTTGTTCTATGTCATGTTAGAAGCATCGTTTGTTGTATGTCGTGTTAGAAGCATCGTTTGTTCTATGTCGTTGTAGAAGCATCGTTTGTTCTATGTCGTGTTAGAAGCATCGTTTGTTCTATGTCGTTGTAGAAGCATCGTTTGTTCTATGTCGTTGTAGAAGCATCATTTGTTCTATGTCATGTTAGAAGCATCGTTTGTTCTATGTCGTGTTAGAAGCATCGTTTGTCCTATGTCGTTGTAGAAGCATCATTTGTTCTATGTCATGTTAGAAGCATCGTTTGTTCTATGTCATGTTAGAAGCATCGTTTGTTCTATGTCGTTGTAGATGCATCGTTTGTTCTATGTCGTTGTAGAAGCATCGTTTGTTCTATGTCGTGTTAGAAGCATCGTTTGTTCTATGTCGTTGTAGAAGCATTTGTTCTATGTCATGTTAGAAGCATCGTTAGTTCTATGTCGTTGTAGAAGCATCGTTTGTTCTATGTCGTGTTAGAAGCATCGTTTGTCCTATGTCGTTGTAGAAGCATCATTTGTTCTATGTCATGTTAGAAGCATCGTTTGTCCTATGTCGTGTTAGAAGCATCATTTGTTCTATGTCATGTTAGAAGCATCGTTTGTTCTATGTCGTTATAGAAGCATCGTTTGTTCTATGTCGTGTTAGAAACATCGTTTGTTCTATGCCGTGGTAGCTGGAGTCATGCAGTGTTTGTTCTATGCCGTGGTAGAAACATCGTTTGTTCTGTGCCTTGGTAGCTGAGTCAAACAGTGTTTGTTCTATATCGTGTTAAATATATCGTCCTATCTGTTAATTTGTACAGTATGTTAACTTCAACAATGTGTTAACTTGTATAATGTATTAACTTGTATAATGTGTTAACTTGGATAATGTGTTAACTTGGATAATGTGTTAATTTGTACAATGTGTTAATTTGTACAATGTGTTAACTTGGATAATGTGTTAATTTGTACAATGTGTTAACTTGGATAATGTGTTAATTTGTACAATGTGTTAAATTGGATAATGTGTTAATTTGTAGATTAAAGATATTCTTGCCGTTGTGTTACTGACATGTATTATTGTGTTACTAACATGTATTGTTGTGTTACTAACATGTATTGTTATGTTAATAACATGTATTGTTGTGTTACTAACATGTATTGTTGTGTCACTAACATGTATTATTGTGTTACTGACAGGTATTGTTGTGTTACTAGCATGTATTATTGTGTTACTAACATGTATTATTGTGTTACTAGCATGTATTATTGTGTTACTAACATGTATTATTGTGTTACTAACATGTATTATTGTGTTACTAACATGTATTGTGGTGTTCCTAACATGTATTGTTGTGTTACTAACATGTATTATTGTGTTACTAGTATGTATTGTGGTGTCACTAACATGTATTGTTGTGTTACTAACATGTATTATTGTGTTACTAACATGTATTGTGGTGTCACTAACATGTATTGTTGTGTTACTAACATGTATTATTGTGTTACTAGCATGTATTGTTGTGTTACTGACATGTAGTGTTGTGTTACTGACATGTATTGTTGTGTTACTAACATGTATTGTGGTGTTACTAACATGTATTGTTGTGTTACTAACATGTATTATTGTGTTACTAGCATGTATTGTTGTGTTACTAACATGTATTATTGTGTTACTAGCATGTATTGTTGTGTTACTAGCATGTATTATTGTGTTACTAGCATGTATTGTTGTGTTACTAACATGTATTATTGTGTTACTAACATGTATTATTGTGTTACTAACATGTATTATTGTGTTACTAACATGTATTATTGTGTTACTAGCATGTATTGTTGTGTTACTGACATGTAGTGTTGTGTTACTAACATGTATTGTTGTGTTACTAACATGTATTGTTGTGTTACTAGCATATATTATTGTGTTACTAACATGTATTATTGTGTTACTAACATGTATTATTGTGTTACTAACATGTATTATTGTGTTACAAACATGTATTATTGTGTTACTAGCATGTATTATTGTGTTACTAACATGTATTATTGTGTTACTAGCATGTATTATTGTGTTACTGACATGTATTGTTGTGTTACTGACATGTATTGTTGTATTACTAACATGTATTGTGGTGTTACTAACATGTATTGTTGTGTTACTAACATGTATTATTGTGTTACTAGCATGTATTATTGTGTTACTAACATGTATTATTGTGTTACTAACATGTATTGTTGTGTTACTAACATGTATTATTGTGCTACTAGCATGTATTATTGTGTTACTAACATGTATCATTGTGTTACTAACATGTATTGTTGTGTTACTAACATGTATTATTGTGTTACTAACATGTATTTTTGTGTTACTAACATGTATTGTTGTATTACTAGCATGTATTATTGTGTTACTAACATGTATTATTGTGTTACTAACATGTATTGTTGTGTTACTAGCATGTATTATTGTGTTACTAACATGTATTATTGTGTTACTAACATGTATTATTGTGTTACTAACATGTACTATTGTGTTACAAACATGTATTATTGTGTTACTAGCATGTATTGTTGTGTTACTAACATGTATTATTGTGTTACTAGCATGTATTATTGTGTTACTAACATGTATTATTGTGTTACTAGCATGTATTGTTGTGTTACTGACATGTATTGTTGTATTATTAACATGTATTGTGGTGTTACTAACATGTATTGTTGTGTTACTAACATGTATTATTGTGTTACTAGCATGTATTATTGTGTTACTAACATGTATTATTGTGTTACTAACATGTATTGTTGTGTTACTAACATGTATTATTGTGTTACTAACATGTATTTTTGTGTTACAAACATGTATTGTTGTGTTACTAGCATGTATTATTGTGTTACTAACATGTATTATTGTGTTACTAACATGTATTATTGTGTTACTAACATGTATTATTGTGTTACTAACATGTATTATTGTGTTACTAACATGTATTATTGTGTTACTAGCATGTATTGTTGTGTTACTGACATGTAGTGTTGTGTTACTGACATGTATTGTTGTGTTACTAACATGTATTGTGGTGTTACTAACATGTATTGTTGTGTTACTAACATGTATTATTGTGTTACTAGCATGTATTGTTGTGTTACTAACATGTATTATTGTGCTACTAGCATGTATTATTGTGTTACTAACATTTATTGTTGTGTTACTAACTTGTATTGTTGTGTTACTAACATGTATTGTTGTGTTACTAGCATGTATTATTGTGTTACTAGCATGTATTATTGTGTTACTAACATGTATTGTTGTGTTACTAACATGTATTGTTGTGTTACTAACATGTATTATTGTGTTACTAGCATGTATTGTTGTGTTACTAACATGTATTGTTGTGTTACTAACATGTATTATTGTGTTACTAACATGTATTATTGTGTTACTAACATGTATTGTTGTGTTACTAACATGTATTATTGTGTTATTAACATGTATTATTGTGTTACTGACATGTATTGTTGTGTTACTAACATGTATTGTTGTGTTACAAACATGTATTATTGTGTTACTAACATGTATTGTTGTGTTACAAACATGTATTATTGTGTTATTAACATGTATTATTGTGTTACTAACATGTATTATTGTGTTACTAACATGTATTGTTGTGTTACTAACGTGTGTTGTTGCGGGAATCCTCGACACAAGGACGCATCCTTCGACTCGCTGATCCACCAAATCGAGATGGAGAACAAGGAGAAGGCAGACCGGGAGGAGCAGTACCTGAAAGTGAACATGTACAAGCAGTACATCCAAAATGTCAAGGTCAGGGAATGTATGTTGTTAGTGTTACAGTTACATTCCTCCAGTAGTTGCACCCCTTCCCCCTGTCTTGTCCCTGTGATATATGATATGTCATGAACTCTTGCATGCTGCATAGGCCTAGTGCTAACATATGGCTGAAAAATATGGATGTCTAGTAAACGCAAAATCCCCGGAGACTTCGGACATTGGAAAAATGTTGAACATTTCTTGACCAGCAAACATGGGCAGTCTGGACATTTTGAGGGAAGCTGAATCGCAAAGACGACTTATCACAGTCATCAGAAATAGGCAGTCTCAATTTTATTTTGGCCACATTATGAGAATACAAAAACTAGAACATCTGACAACTGAAAAGATTTGTGCAAACAGAGGTAGACGAAGGCAGCGAGGGAACGTTCTTGAAAGTCGTGTCAAGACACGGAATGGACAGCACAAGAGCTGATACATGCCGATGGAGATCGCTAGATGTGGGGAATCATCATCGCCCCCGCGAGTCGGCAAGATACTTGATGACGATAATAGCTCAAACTTCAGGTTGCTTGCTTGCTTGCTTGTGTTCGTTGGCTTGAGCTCCAACGCGAAGTCCTGTATGTCGGATGAAGGCATTCTGTTGTCCATCAGTGTGATATCACACAGGACCTGAGGTTTAAAACTTCAGGTAATTGATCAGCCTTACACTGGCTGTGGCCTGCTGTCGATCTCCTTAATACAGCGTCTCTGTACAGACGGATCTATGTGTGATCTTGTTGGTCGTCATGTTTGCCCACAGGCTCCTGTCTGACTTCTCACAGTGCATGCCGCAGTATGCTGTTGCCAGTTATTTCCGACACAGAAGTTTCTCTGTGCTATGACGTCAAGCTGTCTAGCATGTTCTCTTTACGTCTCCCTCCCTCCCCAACAACAGCCTTCTTGTGTATACAGGGTGTTTGTAAAGTCTCACTATAATTTGTATGTAGAACAAATGTGAAAAATGATGTACGCGATGTCATTAACAATGTGCTTAAAATTCATTAAATTAATTAAAATAATCACAGCTATGGTGTAACGCTGTTTTGTTGAAGCTGGAGACTATCAATGAAGTATTCATATAACAGGTGTTGGCAATGTCCACCGCGGGCTTCACATTTCTAACCGTAATAGTAGTAATACGATGAGGAGATTTTTTATCAGGAAGTCTTGTTATAAATCGTTGAACAACCATCAATGTGTATCGATCCCCATTTCCAAACACTTGTTCAAGCAACAAAATTTCTGTCTTCCGTTGGTAACACCATTCTGTTTGGAGTGCGAAGAATTACACCAGCAGACGACAGCCATTCTCTGCATATTGCTTCACCATGGACTGCGGAGAACATGTTTTTATGACATCATGTACTTCATTTTTCAAATTTGTTCTACATACAAAGTGTAGTGAGACTTTACAAACACCATGTACTTTCAAACCTACCGATTCCCATGACGTGCTCAACTAACTTGGATTAATAATGTTTCTATGAGTAGCCAGATCTCTTCGTGAGTTCGCTACTTTCAAGATATGTCCATTAGTCTTTTTATCTGCTCAAGTTTTTCCAAGCATTCTTCCGTAGAACCACATCTCAACATTCTTCTCTAGAACCACATCTGAACATTATTCTACAGAAACACATCTCAACATTCTTCTATAGAATCACATCTCAACATTCTTCTATAGAATCACATCTCAACATTCTTCTATAGAACCACATCTCAACATTCTTCTGTAGCAATATGAAATTGTTTATTTCATATCCTGTATCTGTGAAAGAACGGTTTAAAATATAAATCTATGTCAGTAACAACTAGCAAGAGATACAGTTTTAAAACCTAAATCTATGTCAGTAACAACCTGTAACAGATACAGTTTTAAAACATAAATCTATGTCAGTAACAACCAGAAACAGATACATTTTTAAAACATAAATCTATGTCAGTAACAACCTGTAACAGATACATTTTTAAAACATAAATCTATGTCAGTAACAACCAGAAACAGATACAGTTTTAAAACATAAATCTATGTCAGTAACAACCAGCAACAGATACAGTTTTAAAACATAAATCTATGTCAGTAACAACCAGCAAGAGATACAGTTTTAAAACATAAATCTATGTCAGTAACAACCAGAAACAGATACAGTTTTAAAACATAAATCTATGTCAGTAACAACCAGAAACAGATACAGTTTTAAAGCCTAAATCTATGTCAGTAACAACCAGAAACAGATACAGTTTTAAAGCCTAAATCTATGTCAGTAACAACCAGCAACAGATACAGTTTTAAAACCTAAATCTATGTCAGTAACAACCAGAAACAGATACAGTTTTAAAACATAAATCTATGTCAGTAACAACCAGTAACAGATACATTTTTAAAACATAAACCTATGTCAGTAACAACCAGCAAGAGATACAGTTTTAAAACATAAATCTATGTCAGTAACAACCAGAAACAGATACAGACTTAAAACCTAAATCTATGTCAGTAACAACCAGCAACAGATACAGTTTTAAAGCCTAAATCGATGTCAGTAACAACCAGCAACAGATACAGGCATTTGTAGTTGTCGTCCGGTTTCAACTTCACAACAACGGGTTGCCCCATAATTGCTCCGTTCCTGTGCCAGCGGAAACCACACGAAACACATCATTTGTCCCACGTAAACTCGTGAAGGAACCAAAATCTTCCGCAAGACCAAAACATCAGTGCAACACAACAGGCCGTCCTTTATATATATATATATATATATATATATATATATATATATATATATATATATATATGTGTGTGTGTGTGTGTGTGTGTGTGTGTGTGTGTGTGTGTGTGTGTGTGTGTGTGTGTGTGTGTGTGTGTGTGTGTGTGTGTGTGTGTGTGTGTGTGTGTGTGTGTGTGTGTGTGTGTGTGTGTGTGTGTGTGTGTGTGTGTGTGTGTGTGTGTGTGTGTGTGTGTGTGTGTGTGTGTGTGTGTGTGTGTGTGTGTGTGTGTGTGTGTGTGTGTGTGTGTGTGTGTGTGTGTGTGTGTGTGTGTGTGTGTGTGTGTGTGTGTGTGTGTGTGTGTGTGTGTGTGTGTGTGTGTGTGTGTGTGTGTGTGTGTGTGTGTGTGTGTGTGTGTGTGTGTGTGTGTGTGTGTGTGTGTGTGTGTGTGTGTGGAATATTCAGTTCATTGTGGAAGGAGACAGCAGTTTGACGAACACACAGACAGACTGCACACGCATTATCACATAGAGCGGTCGCCTGAAGTCCGGCAAGCAAGCCGTCTGCCATTTTTTGAATTTGCAGTTTATCTCGAAGTCACCGATAACAAAAAAAAAAAAAAAAAGCATTTCAAATGAAATTCATAAATCCACAGCTCACAGTGTCGCACCAAGCACTCAACACAGTAGCTGGGTGACGAAAGCGGGTCCTCCAAGTCCAAACTAGAGGAACATGTAGTAAGCCGTGCCGGAAACAATTAGCCCTCAAAGATATCTACGGCCTATTCTCGTGTATAAAGGCTATTTACTTACTAATTCGCAGCTTGAGCTCTGCATTGGCACGTGGGTAATGTAAAAGAACTTAACGCGTCGGTCTTCCAGTTGACAGACATTTAACTTTGAGTTTTCATGTTCGTGTCTTTTCTCTCTCTAAATATTTAAAATTTCAGGTTGATGCAACCATACAGTTAATAACACAATCCTAAGTCTAGATTAAGTTTCCACAGAACAAACTCAGTTATAGTTGGATGGTTAATTTAGTTGGGTGGTTAGTTGGCTGGTTGGTTAGTTGAGTGGTTATTTGATTGGCTGGTTTAGTTGAGTGGTTATTTGATTGGCTGGTTTAGTTGGGTGGTTAGTTGATTGGCTGGTTTAGTTGGGTGGTTAGTTGGTTGGCTGTCTACTTATCTGCTTTTTGTGGTTGGGTATTTAGTTAGCCGATTGCTCGGTTGATTTGTGTACGTTCGTTTCAGTATCAAACGTCGCTGACTCCATATTTTGTGTACTAAATTGTACTATATTTTGTGTACCGGACGTTGCAGTATTACACGTGGTTGATGCCATGTTTTGTATACTAAAGAGTACTATATTTTGTGTACAGGATGTTGCATTATTACACGTGGTTGACACCATATTTTGTGTACTAAAGAATACTATATTTTGTGTACCGGACGTTGTAGGCAGCGATCAAGGAGACCCGGCAGCAGAAAGAGGAAGAGACCGCCAAGCAGCATATAGAGATCCACAACCTCAATGACCTTCTACTGGAGCAGGACATCAGGTCACACATGGAGGACAAGTACATCAAGAAACTGGGTACATCTCGAGCACACATCACTGCCTTATCGATAAGTTTATGTCTGTAGCACACACCACTGTCCTGTCTGTAAGGTTATGTCTCCAGTACACATCACTGTCTTGTGTGTAATTTTGTCTCCAGTACACATAACTGTCTTGTGTGTAAGTTTATGTCTCCAAAACACATATCACTGTACTGTCTGTAAGGTTGTGTCTCCAGCACACATCACTGTCTTGTGTGTAAGGTTGTGTCTCCAGCACACATCACTGTCTTGTGTGTAAGGTTGTATCTACAGCACACATCACTGTCTTGTGTGTAAGGTTGTATCTACAGCACACATCACTGTCTTGTGTGTAAGGTAGTGTCTCCAGCACACATCACTGTCTTGTGTGCAAGGTTGTGTCTCCAGCACACATCACTGTCTTGTGTGTAAGGTTGTATCTACAGCACACATCACTGTCTTGTGTGTAAGGTTGTATCTACAGCACACATCACTGTCTTGTGTGTAAGGTTGTATCTACAGCACACATCACTGTCTTGTGTGTAAGGTTGTATCTACAGCACACATCACTGTCTTGTGTGTAAGGTAGTGTCTCCAGCACACATCACTGTCTTGTGTGTAAGGTGTCTACAACACATATCACTGTCTTGTGTGTAAGGTTGTATCTACAGCACACATCACTGTCTTGTGTGTAAGGTTGTGTCTCCAGCACACACCACTGTCTTGTGTGTAAGGTGTCTACAACACACATCACTGTCTTGTGTGTAAGGTTGTGTCTCTAGTACACATCACTGTCTTGTGTGTAAGGTTGTGTCTCCAGTACATACCACTGTCTTGTGTGTAAGGTTGTGTCTCTAGTACACATCACTGTCTTGTGTGTAAGGTTGTGTCTCCAGTACACATCACTGTATTGTGTGTAAGGTTGTGTCTCTAGTACACATCACTGTCTTGTGTGTAAGGTTGTGTCTCCAGTACACATCACTGTCCTGTCTGCAAGGTTGTGTTTTTAACACATCACTGTCCTGTGTGATGGGAAGGTCAGTAGCATGCATAAGTATCTTGTCTGCCAGATTACACTTCCAGAAAACATCGCTGCCCCGTCTGATAATTATATCTCCATAACACTTCTATGTCCTGTCTGATGATTACATCTCCAGAACACATCACTTTCCTGTCTGATGATTACATCTCTAGAACACACCACTGTCCCGTCTGATGATTACATCTCCAGAACACATCACTTTCCTGTCTGATGATTACATCTCCAGAACACACCACTGTCCCGTCTGATGATAAACATCTCCAGAACACATCACTGTCCTGTCTGATGATTACATCTCCAGAACACATCTATGTCCTATCTGATGATTACATTTCCGGAACACATCACTGTCCTGTCTGATGATTACATCTCCGGAACATATCACTGTCCTGTCTGATGATTACATCTCCAGAACACATCACTGTCCTGTCTGATGATTACATCTCCAGAACACACCACTGTCCTATCTGATGATTACATCTCCAGAACACATCACTGTCCTGTCTGATGATTACATCTCCGGAACACACCACTGTCCTGTCTGATGACTACATCTCTAGAGCACATCACTGTCCCGCCTGATGATTACATCTCCAGAACAGATTGTTGTGCGGCGGGGATGGCAGGATTCCATTTCGTCTACCGTAGTCACAAAAGCTGACTCCGTCCCATCAAGCAGATGGACTAAAGCTGGACATACAGACAGAAGCTTGTTGTTCTGTCTACAAGATAGGATATGTCACCAACATTGTTGTGTACAGCGTGTGAACAGACTGGTCAGGTATTCTGTCCCTACAGCACGCAATGACCACACGGTGACCAGTATTTCTGTATAAACATCACAAAATAACCACACGGTGACCAGTAATTCTGTATACAAATCACAAAATGACCACACGGTGACGAGTACTTCTGTTTAGCGACCCACCTTTGAAACTGTTGTACATATTGCATAGCGACCCCACCTCTGATTCTAGGTGTATGTTGTATAGCGGTCCACCTGTCATTATAAGTGCATGTTGTATAGCGGTCCATCTGTCATTATAAGTGCATGTTGTATAGCGGTCCACCTGTCATTATAAGTGTATGTTGTATAGCGGTCCACCTGTCATTATAAGTGCATGTTGTATAGCGGTCCATCTGTCATTATAAGTGTATGTTGTATAGCAGTCCACCTGTCATTATAAGTGTATGTTGTATAGCGGTCCATCTGTCATTATAAGTGCATGTTGTATAGCGGTCCATCTGTCATTATAAGTGCATGTTGTATAGCGGTCCACCTATCATTATAAGTGCATGTTGTATAGCGGTCCACCTGTCATTATAAGTGTATGTTGTATAGCGGTCCACCTGTCATTATAAGTGCATGTTGTATAGCAGTCCACCTATCATTATAAGTGCATGTTGTATAGCGGTCCACCTGTCATTATAAGTGTATGTTGTACATCATTCCACCTGTCATTATAAGTGTATGTTGTATAGCGGTCCACCTGTCATTATAAGTGCATGTTGTATAGCTGTCCATCTGTCATTATAAGTGTATGTTGTATAGCGGTCCATCTGTCATTATAAGTGCATGTTGTATAGCGGTCCACCTGTCATTATAAGTGTATGTTGTATAGCGGTCCACCTGTCATTATAAGTGCATGTTGTATAGCAGTCCACCTATCATTATAAGTGCATGTTGTATAGCGGTCCACCTGTCATTATAAGTGTATGTTGTATAGCGGTCCATCTGTTATTATAAATGCATTGTGGATCTATTGTACCTGTTGTATAGCGATCCACATGTGGATCTATTGTACTTCCTAGTCATTTGATGACGTCATGCGTGAAACCCTCTACTTGAATCCACTATCTAGGTGCGTCCAGAGTTGCGGCTGTACATAAAACAAACTTAACAAGGGAAGCCCTGCAGGCAGAGAACTATCAGAAGATGACGATTACAATGCAGCTGGAGAATATGGTCCACGAGAGCATGTTGAAGATTATAGGAGAGAAGTTGTCGGAGATGTCGGTCAGTGCCAGGTTGTTGTTGTTGTTGTTGTTGTTGTTGTTGTTGTTGTTGTTGTTGTTGTTGTTGAAAGTGTTAAATATTATAATCTTCACTGGACATAGCTGGACATAGCAAACAAGTAGTTAGAGATCTAGTGAGAGACAAGATAAACTAACTAGATAGACATGTGAGCTGTAGACAGACAAGTGAGCTGTAGACAGACAAGTGAGCTGTAGACAGACAAGTGAGCTGTAGACAGACAAGTGAGCTGTAGACAGACAAGTGAGCTGTAGACAGACAAGTGAGCTGTAGACAGACAAGTGAGCTGTAGACAGACAAGTGAGCTGTAGACAGACAAGTGAGCTGTAGACAGACAAGTGAGCTGTAGACAGACAAGTGAGCTGTAGACAGACAAGTGAGCTGTAGACAGACAAGTGAGCTGTAGACAGACAAGTGAGCTGTAGACAGACAAGTGAGCTGTAGACAGACAAGTGAGCTGTAGACAGACAAGTGAGCTGTAGACAGACAAGTGAGCTGTAGACAGACAAGTGAGCTGTAGACAGACAAGTGAGCTGTAGACAGACAAGTGAGCTGTAGACAGACAAGTGAGCTGTAGACAGACAAGTGAGCTGTAGACAGACAAGTGAGCTGTAGACAGACAAGTGAGCTGTAGACAGACAAGTGAGCTGTAGACAGACAAGTGAGCTGTAGACAGACAAGTGAGCTGTAGACAGACAAGTGAGCTGTAGACAGACAAGTGAGCTGTAGACAGACAAGTGAGCTGTAGACAGACAAGTGAGCTGTAGACAGACAAGTGAGCTGTAGACAGACAAGTGAGCTGTAGACAGACAAGTGAGCTGTAGACAGACAAGTGAGCTGTAGACAGACAAGTGAGCTGTAGACAGACAAGTGAGCTGTAGACAGACAAGTGAGCTGTAGACAGACAGGTGAGCTATAGGCATACATATGCTACAAGATTGTATCCATGGTATTCAGTCAATGCCACATGTCCGTGTGTTCGAACACAGACCCTCTACGACACTGTGGTGAACAAGTATGAGAAGGATTTCTACCGCATGACCACTAGACTAGAGGCGCTGTGCACGGCCCGGAAGAAAGATCTGGAGCGCATCGCCTGGCTGCAGAGGCGAATCGTGGACTACGAGAGGATTGTACTTGATGACAGGTGACCTTGAGATGTTGATTCCTACCTCAGCCTCTCTGTCTATTGTTGCAGCCTCTCGTGTAGCAGCTACCTCTCTGTCTGTTGCTCCAGCCTCTCTGTCTATTGCTCCAGCCTCTTATGGATCAGCTACCTCTCTGTCTATTGCTCCAGCCTCTCTGTCTGTTGCTCCAGCCTCTCATGTAGCAGCTCCATCTCTGTCTGTTGCTCCAGCCTCTCTGTCTGTTGCTCCAGCCTCTCATGTAGCAGCTACCTCTCTGTCTGTTGCTCCAGCCTCTCTATCTGTTGCTCCAGCCTCTCTCTCTGTTGCTCCAGTCTCTCATGTAGCAGCTCTCTCTCTCTCTGTTGCTCCAGTCTCTCATGTAGCAGCTCTCTCTCTCTCTCTCTGTTGCTCCAGTCTCTCATGTAGCAGCTCTCTCTCTCTCTGTTGCTCCAACCTCTCATGTAGCAGCTCTCTCTCTGTTGCTCCAGTCTCTCATGTAGCAGCTCTCTCTCTCTCTGTTGCTCCAGTCTCTCATGTAGCAGCTACCTCTCTCTGTTTGCTCCAACCTCTCATGTAGCAGCTACCTCTCTGTCTGTTGCTCCAGCCTCTCTGTCTGTTGCTCCAGTCTCTCATGTAGCAGCTATCTCTCTCTGTTTGCTCCAACCTCTCATGTAGCAGCTACCTCTCTGTCTGTTGCTCCAGCCTCTCTGTCTGTTGCTCCAGCCTCTCTGTCTGTTGCTCCAGTCTCTCATGTAGCAGCTACCTCTCTGTCTGTTGCTCCAACCTCTCATGTAGCAGCTCTCTCTCTCTCTGTTGCTCCAACCTCTCATGTAGCAGCTACCTCTCTCTGTTGCTCCAACCTCTCATGTAGCAGCTCTCTCTCTCTCTGTTGCTCCAACCTCTCATGTAGCAGCTACCTCTCTGTCTGTTGCTCCAGTCTCTCTGTCTGTTGCTCCAGTCTCTCTGTCTGTTGCTCCAGTCTCTCTGTCTGTTGCTCCAGTCTCTCTCTCTGTTGCTCCAGTCTCTCATGTATCAGCTACCTCTCTGTCTGTTGCTCAAGTCTCTCATGTATCAGCTACCTCTCTGTCTGTTGCTCCAGTCTCTCATGTATCAGCTACCTCTCTGTCTGTTGCTCAAGTCTCTCATGTAGCAGCTCTCTCTCTCTGTTGCTCCAGTCTCTCATGTATCAGCTACCTCTCTGTCTGTTGCTCAAGTCTCTCATGTAGCAGCTCTCTCTCTCTCTCTGTTGCTCCAGTCTCTCATGTATCAGCTACCTCTCTGTCTGTTGCTCCAGTCTCTCATGTAGCAGCTCTCTCTCTCTCTGTTGCTCCAACCTCTCATGTAGCAGCTCTCTCTCTCTCTGTTGCTCCAGTCTCTCATGTAGCAGCTCTCTCTCTCTGTCTGTTGCTCCAACCTCTCATGTAGCAGCTCTCTCTCTCTCTGTTGCTCCAGTCTCTCATGTAGCAGCTCTCTCTCTCTCTGTTGCTCCAACCTCTCATGTAGCAGCTCTCTCTCTCTCTCTGTTGCTCCAGTCTCTCATGTAGCAGCTCTCTCTCTCTGTCTGTTGCTCCAGTCTCTCAAGTAGCAGCTCTCTCTCTCTCTGTTGCTCCAGTCTCTCAAGTAGCAGCTCTCTCTCTCTCTCTGTTGCTCCAGTCTCTCATGTAGCAGCTCTCTCTCTCTGTCTGTTGCTCCAGTCTCTCATGTAGCAGCTACCTCTCTGTCTGTTGCTCCAACCTCTCATGTAGCAGCTCTCTCTCTCTGTTGCTCCAGTCTCTCATGTAGCAGCTCTCTCTCTCTGTTGCTCCAACCTCTCATGTATCAGCTACCTCTCTGTCTGTTGCTCCAGTCTCTCATGTATCAGCTACCTCTCTGTCTGTTGCTCCAGTCTCTCATGTAGCAGCTCTCTCTCTCTCTGTTGCTCCAGTCTCTCATGTATCAGCTACCTCTCTGTCTGTTGCTCCAGTCTCTCATGTAGCAGCTACCTCTCTGTCTGTTGCTCCAGTCTCTCATGTAGCAGCTCTCTCTCTCTCTGTTGCTCCAACCTCTCATGTAGCAGCTCTCTCTCTCTCTGTTGCTCCAGTCTCTCATGTAGCAGCTCTCTCTCTCTCTCTCTGTTGCTCCAGTCTCTCATGTAGCAGCTCTCTCTCTCTCTGTTGCTCCAGTCTCTCATGTAGCAGCTCTCTCTCTCTCTGTTGCTCCAGTCTCTCATGTAGCAGCTCTCTCTCTCTCTGTTGCTCCAGTCTCTCATGTAGCAGCTCTCTCTCTCTCTGTTGCTCCAGTCTCTCATGTAGCAGCTCTCTCTCTCTCTGTTGCTCCAGTCTCTCATGTAGCACCTCTCTGTCTGTTGCTCCAGTCTCTCATGTAGCAGCTCTCTCTCTCTCTGTTGCTCCAGTCTCTCATGTAACAGCTACCTCTCTGTCTGTTGCTCCAGTCTCTCATGTAGCAGCTCTCTCTCTCTCTGTTGCTCCAGTCTCTCATGTAACAGCTACCTCTCTGTCTGTTGCTCCAGTCTCTCATGTAGCAGCTCTCTCTCTCTCTGTTGCTCCAGTCTCTCATGTAGCAGCTCTCTCTCTCTCTGTTGCTCCAGTCTCTCATGTAGCAGCTATCTCTCTCTCTGTTGCTCCAGTCTCTCATGTAGCACCTCTCTGTCTGTTGCTCCAGTCTCTCATGTATCAGCTACCTCTCTGTCTGTTGCTCCAGTCTCTCATGTAGCAGCTCTCTCTCTCTCTGTTGCTCCAGTCTCTCATGTAACAGCTACCTCTCTGTCTGTTGCTCCAGTCTCTCATGTAGCAGCTCTCTCTCTCTCTGTTGCTCCAGTCTCTCATGTAACAGCTACCTCTCTGTCTGTTGCTCCAGTCTCTCATGTAGCAGCTCTCTCTCTCTCTCTCTGTTGCTCCAACCTCTCATGTAGCAGCTCTCTCTCTCTGTTGCTCCAGTCTCTCATGTAGCAGCTCTCTCTCTCTCTGTTGCTCCAGTCTCTCATGTAGCAGCTCTCTCTCTCTCTGTTGCTCCAACCTCTCATGTAGCAGCTACCTCTCTGTCTGTTGCTCCAGTCTCTCTGTCTGTTGCTCCAGTCTCTCATGTAGCAGCTATCTCTCTCTGTTGCTCCAACCTCTCATGTAGCAGCTACCTCTCTGTCTGTTGCTCCAGCCTCTCTGTCTGTTGCTCCAGTCTCTCATGTAGCATCTACCTCTCTGTCTGTTGCTCCAACCTCTCTGTCTGTTGCTCCAGTCTCTCATGTAGCAGCTATCTCTCTCTGTTGCTCCAACCTCTCATGTAGCAGCTACCTCTCTGTCTGTTGCTCCAGCCTCTCTGTCTGTTGCTCCAGTCTCTCATGTAGCAGCTACCTCTCTGTCTGTTGCTCCAGCCTCTCTGTCTGTTGCTCCAGTCTCTCATGTAGCATCTACCTCTCTGTCTGTTGCTCCAGTCTCTCATGTAGCAGCTCTCTCTCTCTCTGTTGCTCCAACCTCTCATGTAGCAGCTCTCTCTCTGTCTGTTGCTCCAACCTCTCATGTAGCAGCTCTCTCTCTGTCTGTTGCTCCAACCTCTCATGTAGCAGCTACCTCTCTGTCTGTTGCTCCAGTCTCTCTGTCTGTTGCTCCAGTCTCTCTGTCTGTTGCTCCAGTCTCTCTGTCTGTTGCTCCAGTCTCTCATGTAGCAGCTACCTCTCTGTCTGTTGCTCCAACCTCTCATGTAGCAGCTACCTCTCTGTCTGTTGCTCCAACCTCTCATGTAGCAGCTACCTCTCTGTCTGTTGCTCCAGTCTCTCTGTCTGTTGCTCCAGTCTCTCTGTCTGTTGCTCCAGTCTCTCTGTCTGTTGCTCCAGTCTCTCTGTCTGTTGCTCCAGTCTCTCATGTAGCAGCTCTCTCTCTCTCTCTCTCTGTTGCTCCAACCTCTCATGTAGCTCCTTGACCTAGATACGCCGAGGAAGGACGCGTTTGTGTGGTCTCCTCCTTTTTGGATTAATTTTCCTGTTTATCTACATTCGTACGCAATGAATTTTATATGTTTGTGATCACAACGATGCCGTTCAACTGTTGAACTTCTTTTAAAGTTGCTATATGTGCAGTGTTAGATATAAATGCTAATAATATTGTATTAAATAACACTATGGATAAATCATTCATGGAGCAGCGGTGCGTCAGTAGTGATAGCTTGAACTAGCCAATCACATCACTTGGATTTAAACCGTGGGCGGCGCTACAATGTTTCCGTGTTTGTTGAAACCTAATATTTTGTAATGTAATGATGTCTGTCGAGGAGGGAATTTCTGTGCTGGAGTTAGCGGGAGTAAGGGGGCGAAGTGGATTACGATCTACAGTAACAAGAAACTACACACTCAACAAAGAGCGGGCAGTGAAAAGCAAACTTAAGAACTGTTTTAGCTCGCCATCGCTGTCTGTTAAATGTATGGATGACGGTAAATGCATCTCTATCACATTCAACAATACAATACATTACGAGGCATTTCGAAAATGCCTGGTCAATTATTACCATGAAGCCAAAGTTGACTATAGAAAAGACCGACAAGGAGCGGAGGTGGAAGTAAAAATATCATCTCCCCTACACACGTTGCATTTGTACAACACCCAGAATAAAATTTTAATACAAGGGGCAAACGCCGTCATGTCTGAGTGGCTCGCGACACAGTTTGTTGAAATTGAGCAGGCAGCTCTGAAACTAACAAGTGACTCGCTAATCGCACCCGCCGATTTCAACACGCTAGTGTCTGCCATAAAACCAACACAGCCTACAGCGGTCACGCTATTGTCAGACAGAACCATAAAATCAACACAGCCTGCAGCGGCAGTCGTTACAGCATCAGGCGGTAGTAACAACATACTCCAACATGCCACGACTCAACACACCAGCAGCTCGAACGCAGCTTCTTCTAACCAACCAGTGTTGCTAGCCATTGAATACCCGATGAGGCCCCTAGGGGACAGTATACAACCAAATGAAAACAATTCAAACCAAATTGAGATTGCACCATCTGTACTAGATGAAAGCCCAGCTACAGATCAACACTCATGCGGTTGTCAACAGCACATTGAAAGGTTAGAGGCAAGTTTGAAGATACTTCTAGACGCCGCCTCTGAAAACACAGACAAGATTGCCAGGATAACTAATGACTATATCAAACTCAAGTCAGAGGTCGCTCTCCTGAGAGAGGAAAATGGTATACTGAAACACACTATTGAGACTTTACAACCTGCGCCCACTAGTGATCAGTTAGCACAGACTTACAGCTTCGAAACAACACAACCATCTCTGGGAGCACCAACTATACAGCCAACGAACACACATCAACAAA
Source organism: Cepaea hortensis (assembly GCA_963921405.1). Lineage (NCBI taxonomy): Eukaryota > Metazoa > Mollusca > Gastropoda > Stylommatophora > Helicidae > Cepaea > Cepaea hortensis. The sequence goes on along the minus strand of OY992896.1, from coordinate 2,949,172 downwards.
CAGACAAAGCCAGTCAACAGGACTCGACATTTCCCATAGAAGTAAAAGTCAGCAATCGATTTGAACTACCAAAAGAGCAATTGGTAAACGACAATCAGTACGACGAGACATTGCTGACAGACAATCCGCCTATTCAAGAATCGGCTGGTAACCTTCAAGAAGGCAGTCCACAGCCGGATAATTATCAATGGCAAAAACAACGTGCAAGCCGTACCAGAAGCCAATACATACAGAGACTACCAGCTGACTGCACCCATTTGATAATTGGCGACTCCTTGTTGAAAGGCATATACAGTGATCGTATGTCGTCATCACACGCCGATAAAGCTACAACAATTCCACTTCCTGGTGCAGGGTTAGACAGTCTAACAAACAGTATACGTAGAATTGAAATCAACGAAAGTGTGAAGAGGATTACAATACATATAGGAATTAATGACACTATGAGAAACCAAAATATCACAATTTCTCAGTTACGAAAACTACTAGACTTATTATGCCATAATTTTCCCAATTCTAAAGTGTTTTTCTCTTCCATCATACCACCAAGTTATGGCTCCGAACGGCGACTAGCCGACATAAACAACAACACCCTAGAGAAATTCTGTAATCAGTATAATGTACAATTTATCAACAACACACCATTTTTTACATCTCAAAGAGGCGCGCCAAAGAAACGACTGTACAGTGACCAGATCCACACATCCACATTAGGTAATAGCTTCCTTGCTAAAAATATCAAGTATCCGGAGAGAGCACAAAACATGACCAGCACACAAACACGACGAACATTGACTATTGAAGCCAGTCGAAATACCCCTATCACCCCAGATAAACGTCTGCTGACGTCTGACCCCCGAAAGCCTGCCATTCAAGGTGCACACATGCTACCAAGAACAAATCAACCTCTCCTTCCTACCCCCACCCTCACACGTGAAGGAAATAACTACCAGGAAGATTTCCCTAACCTCACTTCCAACGAACCCTCGTTGCAAGCAGCGGTACACACGCACGGTAGTAATACCACCTTGACACACCAAGCTCAAGACAGCTATGGGCTCCATAGCAGACAACAAGAGGTTCCGCATCACCAAATTCACGCTAGCTATGAGCGAACAAGCGGGCAACAACAGGTTCCGCATCACCAAGTTCACGCCAGTAATGATCGACCAAGCGGACAACAGGTTCCGCATCATTGGAGTCCAGAACTTCTATACTTGATGCAATCTAGTCCTGCCGCATTGAATCAAGCCCTTATGATGTCTCTACAATACAGACCTGTGAGATAGGATATGTATTAAAAACGGAACCCTATATGCATTGATACCAGCAACAGAGCTTCCTCCTTGAACTTTAATTGCTTACTGTTTAACGTTTTATTTCCCGTGTGGGATACTCCGCTTTAAACAGAGACATTGACTTGTGTAGTCATTTATTAATTCTGTTGGATAACAGTTGGTTACTTAGCTTGTGAAGTAGATTTTTCAGGTTAATTATTTGTTGTATGTTCTTTAATTCGTTTTGTTCCGTGTTTGCATTATATTCGTTGGTCTAATTAGTTATATCGTTATAATATTGTCATTTACATATCGATTTGGATTACTGATATTTTGTAAGTTAATGTAATTGTGTTTTGTTTATGATCTTGTATTTTTGCTTGACTTTGACTAATTTACACTTTCTTCATGGATGAAATGTCTGAGAAGTGGCAACACTGGCTCAATAAGTCAGGAATACGCCTTGGACACTTAAACATTTGCAGCTTATTTAACAAGCTATCAGAGTTATCTTCTATTCTCAATCAAAATTTTCATTTATTCGGCCTTAGTGAAAGTAGGCTTAACGATAACATTTCAGATGAGGACATCTCTATTAAAGGGTACAAAGTTTTCAGAAGGGATCCCTGTAGGAAACAAGAGACAGGCATAATAACATATGTTTCTAATTTACTAAATGCTAACCGTAGGCTAGACTTTGAAACTTGCGAAATAGAATGTATTTGGTTAGAGCTAAAACTTCAAAACCGCACACCCCTGATAATTGGCTACCTCTATCGAAATCCCAGTGCTGGACAAGTCTGGTACGAAAACTTCACTACCATGATGGATGTGGTTTTCGCTTCCGGTAAAGAAATTATACTACTCGGAGACTTTAACATTGACACCAACAAATCCAACATAATATGGGGAAATATAATTGCATCATACAATTTCCAACAAATAGTACAACAAGCTACTAGAGTAACAAAGTCATCTTCAACAATCATAGATCACATTTATGTAACTTGCTCAGACAACATCATAGAATGCACCGTACCTAATTGTGCAATGAGCGATCACTACCCAATATGCTGCACGTGGTCTAAAAAAGGAATTAAAACTCCTAAACATAAACACATAAGTGTAAAATATAGAAGTTACAAAAATTTCAACCAAAACGCATTTTTACAGGACTTGCTCAGTTCACCTCTAGACAATGTATATCAGCTTCCTGACCCGGGTGATGCTTTGGAATTCTGGATGAAAACCTTTATTGATGTTTTTGATAGACATGTGCCAATCAAGGAAGTTCGAGTAAAACACCACGTCAAGTCACCTTGGATCACACAGGAAATACTTGAAATTATGAGAGACAGAGATAAAGCACATAAAAAGCGGGATCTCAACGTATACCGTACTCTTAGAAACAAAGTTCAATATACCATACGACGGGAAAAGAAAAATTACTTTAAGAACTTAGTAATAGATAAAACAAATAGTAAGGATATATGGAAGGCAATTAACACTTTGACAAACAAGTATAACTCCCGACATTCCTTACCATCAAATCATATTACATGCCACCAATTCAGTAAGTTTTTTCAAACTGACATAGACCAGTTGAAGGCTTCAATACCTAATTCTCCTTGCAACTTATCTTTGCTGTCATCGTTTTGCGAGAGTAGATGCTCCCGCGATATTCTTTCCGACATACCGCTAATGACAATCACTGAAGTATTCACTTACCTCAGTAACCTAAAAAACACAACCTCATCTGGCTTAGATGGAATCAGCAACCGGATTCTCCGTTGTGCTGCGCCAGTGATCAGTATATCACAAACCTATGTATATAATCAGTTTCTCACCAAAGGCCACTTTCCATCAGCTCTCAAAATCGCTAAAGTGTACCCTCTTCTTAAATCTGGTTCATTGGACAATGGTCTCCCGAACAATTACAGACCCATTTCTTTACTATCATCACTATCTAAGCCACTAGAAAAACACATCCATAAAGTAACATTACAGTATTTAGTTCGCAACAAGCTTATTGTTGACAGCCAATCAGGATTTCGACCAAAGTATTCTTGCCATACGGCCCTAACAAACATGATAGAAAATTGGCACGAGAGTATAAACAACAACAGTCTATGTGGAACTGTGTTTATTGATTTCAAGAAAGCATTTGATATGATAGACCATGTTATTTTAATTAAGAAACTTGAGACAATGAAAATTGGTCCTAATGTAGTCACTCTAATATCATCTTTTCTATCGGACAGAAAGCAAGTAGTATCACATAATAAATCGCTGTCTCAAACCACTACATTCAATATTGGAGTACCACAAGGCTCTATTCTTGGCCCTCTATTATTTGCCATATATATTAACGATCTACCTTTGCATCTTTCATCGTCCTGCGATCTATTTGCAGACGACTGTACAGTGTACACAAACGCTGAAAACTGTATTTTACTGGAGTCGTCTTTACAACAAGAATTAAATAATGTAGTTAGGTGGAGCTATTCAAACCGTATGCAAATTAATATCACTAAAACAAAATCAATGTTATTAACAACCAGACAAAGACTTCAAACTCTAAGCTCACACACATCACTTCAACTTCACATCGATAACATGCCAGTAGAAAGTGTAATTGAGCACAAAACATTAGGCCTAATCATTGATAGAAACCTAACCTTTAATTCCCATGTTCAAGCGCTCATTAAACAAACAGCGAAAAAAGTCTACCAACTCGCCAAAATTAAAAACTTCCTTGATGAGGACACAAGGAAACTATTCTATACTTCTCATATTCAGACACACTTTGACTACTGCTCTACAATCTGGGACGGTTGTTCTAATTCAAACACCAAGCGACTTTACTCACTCCAGAAACGGGCCATGAGTCTAATTTATAGCAAACATTTATCTGACAATCCCAGCCTGTATAAACGCCTTCAGTTGCTACCACTCCGCAAACGCCTGCTTTTCAATAAAGCTAAACTAATTCACAAAATCTTGCATCGGAATGCCCCAAATTACCTTTGGCCATTGTTTAAATATAATGCTAGACACAGTAAACGTTTAAATATATTACACATTCCGAAGCCTAGGATTGACTTATACAAAACAAGCTTAACGTACTCTGCAGCTCAGCTGTGGAACAATCTTCCACAAGAAATAAAAGACATCACCAATCCTTATTCATATAATCGCAAATTACTCGAACACTATCTCAGTACGGATTACCTTCCCCCATAATAATAGTGATAATAATAATAATAACAAAACCCTAGTATAACAGCCAGTCCCCTTTTGGTAGGCCAGTATATTCCACATGGCTAATAAGTGTCTGACCATTATCTAATGTTACTGTATCGTGTAGTTTTGATGTTCGCATTTTGCCAATGCTTTTATTATGCATAAGTTTTATATTGTTGCTGTTCTCTGTTAGCCTTGAATGACGTGTGAATGAAATAATGTATGGAAGAGAGTGATAGAAGGGCAGAATGTTAGACGGGCCTGCGTGCCCAATTCTTAACCCTTTGAAAATAAAGTTTGTTCGTTCGTTCGTTCGTTCGTTCATGTAGCAGCTACCTCTCTCTCTGTTGCTCCAGTCTCTCTGTCTGTTGCTCCAGTCTCTCTGTCTGTTGCTCCAGTCTCTCTCTCTGTTGCTCCAGTCTCTCTGTCTGTTGTTCCAGTCTCTCATGTAGCAGCTCTCTCTCTCTCTCTCTCTGTTGCTCCAGTCTCTCTGTCTGTTGTTCCAGTCTCTCATGTAGCAGCTCTCTCTCTCTCTCTCTCTGTTGCTCCAGTCTCTCTGTCTGTTGCTCCAGTCTCTCTGTCTGTTGCTCCAGTCTCTCTCTCTGTTGCTCCAGTCTCTCTGTCTGTTGTTCCAGTCTCTCTCTCTGTTGCTCCAGTCTCTCTGTCTGTTGTTCCAGTCTCTCTCTCTGTTGCTCCAGTCTCTCTGTCTGTTGTTCCAGTCTCTCTCTCTGTTGCTCCAGTCTCTCTGTCTGTTGTTCCAGTCTCTCTCTCTGTTGCTCCAGTCTCTCTGTCTGTTGTTCCAGTCTCTCTCTCTGTTGCTCCAGTCTCTCTGTCTGTTGTTCCAGTCTCTCTCTCTGTTGCTCCAGTCTCTCTGTCTGTTGTTCCAGTCTCTCATGTAGCAGCTCTCTCTCTCTCTCTCTCTCTGTTGCTCCAGTCTCTCTGTCTGTTGTTCCAGTCTCTCATGTAGCAGCTCTCTCTCTCTCTCTCTCTGTTGCTCCAGTCTCTCTGTCTGTTGCTCCAGTCTCTCTGTCTGTTGCTCCAGTCTCTCTCTCTGTTGCTCCAGTCTCTCTGTCTGTTGTTCCAGTCTCTCTCTCTGTTGCTCCAGTCTCTCTGTCTGTTGCTCCAGTCTCTCTGTCTGTTGCTCCAGTCTCTCTGTCTGTTGCTCCAGTCTCTCTGTCTGTTGTTCCAGTCTCTCTCTCTGTTGCTCCAGTCTCTCTGTCTGTTGTTCCAGTCTCTCATGTAGCAGCTCTCTGTCTGTTGCTCCAGTCTCTCTGTCTGTTGTTCCAGTCTCTCATGTAGCAGCTCTCTGTCTGTTGCTCCAGTCTCTCTGTCTGTTGCTCCAGTCTCTCTGTCTGTTGCTCCAGTCTCTCTGTCTGTTGTTCCAGTCTCTCATGTAGCAGCTCTCTGTCTGTTGCTCCAGTCTCTCATGTATCAGCTACCTCTCTGTCTGTTGTTCCAGTCTCTCATGTAGCAGCTCTCTGTCTGTTGCTCCAGTCTCTCATGTATCAGCTACCTCTCTGTCTGTTGCTCCAGTCTCTCATGTAGCAGCTCTCTCTCTCTCTGTTGCTCCAACCTCTCATGTAGCAGCTCTCTCTCTCTCTGTTGCTCCAGTCTCTCATGTAGCAGCTCTCTCTCTCTCTGTTGCTCCAGTCTCTCATGTAGCAGCTCTCTGTCTGTTGCTCCAGTCTCTCATGTATCAGCTACCTCTCTGTCTGTTGTTCCAGTCTCTCATGTAGCAGCTCTCTGTCTGTTGCTCCAGTCTCTCATGTATCAGCTACCTCTCTGTCTGTTGTTCCAGTCTCTCTGTCTGTTGTTCCAGTCTCTCTGTCTGTTGCTCCAGTCTCTCTCTCTGTTGCTCCAGTCTCTCATGTATCAGCTACCTCTCTCTCTGTTGCTCCAACCTCTCATGTAGCAGCTACCTCTCTGTCTGTTGCTCCAGTCTCTCATGTAGCAGCTCTCTCTCTCTCTGTTGCTCCAACCTCTCATGTAGCAGCTCTCTCTCTCTGTTGCTCCAGCCTCGCATGTATCAGCTACCTCTCTGTCTGTTGCTCCAGCCTCTCATGTATCAGCTACCTCTCTGTCTGTTGCTCCAGCCTCTCATGTATCAGCTACCTCTCTGTCTGTTGCTCCAGCCTCTCATGTATCAGCTACCTCCCTGTCTGTTGCTCCAGTCTCTCATGTATCAGCTACCTCTCTGTCTGTTGCTCCAGCCTCTCATGTATCAGCTACCTCTCTGTCTGTTGCTCCAGTCTCTCATGTATCAGCTACCTCTCTGTCTGTTGCTCCAGTCTCTCATGTATCAGCTACCTCTCTGTCTGTTGCTCCAGCCTCTCATGAAGCAGCTACCTCTCTGTCTGTTGCTCTAGTCTCTCATGTAGCAGCTAACTCTCTGTCTGTTGCTCCAACCTCTCATGTAGCACCTCTCTGTCTGTTGCTCCAACCTCTCATGTATCAGCTACCTCTCTGTCTGTTGCTCCAGCCTCTCATGTATCAGCTACCTCTCTGTCTGTTGCTCCAGTCTCTCATGTAGCAGCTCTCTCTCTCTCTGTTGCTCCAACCTCTCATGTAGCAGCTCTTTCTCTCTCTGTTGCTCCAGTCTCTCATGTAGCAGCTCTCTCTCTGTTGCTCCAGTCTCTCATGTAGCAGCTCTCTCTCTCTGTTGCTCCAACCTCTCACGTAGCAGCTCTCTCTCTCTCTGTTGCTCCAGTCTCTCATGTAGCAGCTCTCTCTCTCTCTGTTGCTCCAGTCTCTCATGTAGCAGCTCTCTCTCTCTCTGTTGCTCCAACCTCTCATGTAGCAGCTACCTCTCTGTCTGTTGCTCCAGTCTCTCTGTCTGTTGCTCCAGTCTCTCATGTAGCAGCTCTCTCTCTCTGTTGCTCCAACCTCTCATGTAGCAGCTACCTCTCTGTCTGTTGCTCCAGCCTCTCTGTCTGTTGCTCCAGTCTCTCATGTAGCAGCTACCTCTCTGTCTGTTGCTCCAACCTCTCATGTAGCAGCTCTCTCTCTCTCTGTTGCTCCAACCTCTCATGTAGCAGCTACCTCTCTGTCTGTTGCTCCAGTCTCTCTGTCTGTTGCTCCAGTCTCTCATGTAGCAGCTACCTCTCTCTCTGTTGCTCCAACCTCTCATGTAGCAGCTACCTCTCTGTCTGTTGCTCCAGTCTCTCTGTCTGTTGCTCCAGTCTCTCATGTAGCAGCTCTCTCTCTCTGTTGCTCCAGTCTCTCATGTATCAGCTACCTCTCTGTCTGTTGCTCCAGTCTCTCATGTATCAGCTACCTCTCTGTCTGTTGCTCCAGTCTCTCATGTAGCAGCTCTCTCTCTCTCTGTTGCTCCAACCTCTCATGTAGCAGCTCTCTCTCTCTGTTGCTCCAGTCTCTCATGTAGCAGCTCTCTCTCTCTGTTGCTCCAGTCTCTCATGTAGCAGCTCTCTCTCTCTCTCTCTCTCTGTTGCTCCAACCTCTCATGTAGCAGCTACCTCTCTGTCTGTTGCTCCAGTCTCTCTGTCTGTTGCTCCAGTCTCTCATGTAGCAGCTCTCTCTCTCTCTGTTGCTCCAACCTCTCATGTAGCAGCTCTCTCTCTCTGTTGCTCCAACCTCTCATGTAGCAGCTACCTCTCTGTCTGTTGCTCCAGCCTCTCTGTCTGTTGCTCCAGTCTCTCATGTAGCAGCTACCTCTCTGTCTGTTGCTCCAACCTCTCATGTAGCAGCTCTCTCTCTCTCTCTCTGTTGCTCCAACCTCTCATGTAGCAGCTACCTCTCTGTCTGTTGCTCCAGTCTCTCATGTAGCAGCTCTCTCTCTCTCTCTGTTGCTCCAACCTCTCATGTAGCAGCTACCTCTCTGTCTGTTGCTCCAACCTCTCATGTAGCAGCTCTCTCTCTCTCTCTCTGTTGCTCCAACCTCTCATGTAGCAGCTACCTCTCTGTCTGTTGCTCCAACCTCTCATGTAGCAGCTCTCTCTCTCTCTGTTGCTCCAACCTCTCATGTATCAGCTACCTCTCTGTCTGTTGCTCCAGTCTCTCTGTCTGTTGCTCCAGTCTCTCATGTAGCAGCTCTCTCTCTCTGTTGCTCCAACCTCTCATGTAGCAGCTCTCTCTCTCTCTCTCTGTTGCTCCAGCCTCTCATGTATCAGCTACCTCTCTGTCTGTTGCTCCAGTCTCTCTCTCTGTTGCTCCAGTCTCTCATGTATCAGCTACCTCTCTGTCTGTTGCTCCAGTCTCTCATGTATCAGCTACCTCTCTGTCTGTTGCTCCAGTCTCTCATGTATCAGCTACCTCTCTGTCTGTTGCTCCAGTCTCTCATGTATCAGCTACCTCTCTGTCTGTTGCTCCAGTCTCTCATGTATCAGCTACCTCTCTGTCTGTTGCTCCAGTCTCTCATGTATCAGCTACCTCTCTGTCTGTTGCTCCAGTCTCTCATGTATCAGCTACCTCTCTGTCTGTTGCTCCAGTCTCTCATGTAGCAGCTCTCTCTCTCTCTCTGTTGCTCCAGTCTCTCATGTATCAGCTACCTCTCTGTCTGTTGCTCCAGTCTCTCATGTATCAGCTACCTCTCTGTCTGTTGCTCCAGCCTCTCATGTAGCAGCTACCTCTCTGTCTGTTGCTCCAGTCTCTCATGTAGCAGCTACCTCTCTGTCTGTTGCTCCAACCTCTCATGTAGCACCTCTCTGTCTGTTGCTCCAACCTCTCATGTATCAGCTACCTCTCTGTCTGTTGCTCCAGCCTCTCATGTATCAGCTACCTCTCTGTCTGTTGCTCCAGTCTCTCATGTATCAGCTACCTCTCTGTCTGTTGCTCCAACCTCTCATGTAGCACCTCTCTGTCTGTTGCTCCAACCTCTCATGTAGCACCTCTCTGTCTGTTGCTCCAACCTCTCACGTAGCACCTCTCTGTCTGTTGCTCCAACCTCTCATGTAGCACCTCTCTGTCTGTTGCTCCAACCTCTCATGTATCAGCTACCTCTCTGTCTGTTGCTCCAGCCTCTCATTTATCAGCTACCTCTCTGTCTGTTGCTCCAGTCTCTCATGTATCAGCTACCTCTCTGTCTGTTGCTCCAGTCTCTCATGTATCAGCTACCTCTCTGTCTGTTGCTCCAACCTCTCATGTAGCACCTCTCTGTCTGTTGCTCCAACCTCTCATGTAGCAGCTCTCTGTCTGTTGCTCCAACCTCTCATGTATCAGCTACCTCTCTGCCTGTTGCTCCAGCCTCTCATGTAACAGCTACCTCTCTGTCTGTTGCTCCAACCTCTCATGTAACAGCTACCTCTCTGCCTGTTGCTCCAACCTCTCATGTAGCACCTCTCTGTCTGTTGCTCAAACCTCTCATGTATCAGCTACCTCTCTGTCTGTTGCTCCAACCTCTCATGTATCAGCTACCTCTCTGTCTGTTGCTCAAACCTCTCATGTAACAGCTACCTCTCTGTCTGTTGCTCCAACCTCTCATGTATCAGCTACCTCTCTGTCTGTTGCTCCAACCTCTCATGTAGCACCTCTCTGTCTGTTGCTCAAACCTCTCATGTAGCAGCTCTCTGTCTGTTGCTCCAGCCTCTCATGTAACAGCTACCTCTCTGTCTGTTGCTCCAACCTCTCATGTAACAGCTACCTCTCTGCCTGTTGCTCCAGCCTCTCATGTATCAGCTACCTCTCTCTCTGTTGCTCCAGTCTCTCATGTAACAGCTACCTCTCTGTCTGTTGCTCCAGTCTCTCATGTAGCAGCTCTCTGTCTGTTGCTCCAGCCTGTCATGTAGCAGCTACGATCTTTGGTCCAGAGACACATTAATGATGTGCTACTGTTGGTGGTAGGTGAGAGTACACAGCTTGTAACCACACACAATAGTGAAATCCATACCAGTCACACTAGACATATCGGTTAGTGGGTATTAAAAAAAAATTCAAAAGGGTCGACTTCATTGCACCGGGTTTTATCCCATATGGTTCGGTCTCTTTCCACAGCGCGGAAAGCGTCGCACAAAGCACGAACTCCGTAGCTCTAGCGACGACCCACAGGAGTCTCCGAAACATTTCACTCGTGAACCGAAGGACGCGGACTCGGAGTCCGAGTCAAACGGCTTGACCACCATTGGTGGACATAATGTCCACAGCCTGCGTTATGCTGAAGACATTGTCTTGGCCGCCAAAACTGAAACTCAGTTACAAGACATGAAAGATATAATTGTAACAAAAAGTCAAAACAACGGACTTTGTGTGAATAACAACAAAATAGAAGTAATAATTATTACATAGGTAAAGGGTACACTAAAGTGCACCAGCCAAGTGCACGGAACCAGTTTGAAACAATTCAATGTATTTGTTTATTTGGGAACTTTAATCATAGCAGATAGAAGATGTATTAATGAAGTTACATGTAGAATATGACAAGCAAATACAACATTTTACAAAATGAAAAATATTGTCTGCAGTGTACGACCTTTATCTATCAAGGTGAGGAAACGAGTTCTAAAGAGAACTGCTCTCTCTCTCTCTCTCTCTCTCTCTCTCTCTCTCTCTCTCTCTCTCTCTCTCTCTCTCTCTCTGTGAGTACGTGTGTGCGTGCGTGGGTGTGTGTGTGTGTGGGTGTGAGTGTGTGTGTGTGTGTGTGTGTTTGTTAAGGAAATCCTAATGTATGGAAACAAATCATGGACAATTAGTACACAGACAGAAGACCGTGGACAGTCGTTGCAAATACCAACCGCTAGTGCCACGAGTCGTGGCAAATAAAAACTGCTAGTGCCACGAGTTGTGCCAAATAAATGCTTGTGCCACGAGTAGTGGCGAATACCAACTGCTACTGCCACGAGTTGTGGCAAGTAACAATTGCTAGTGCCACGAGTTGTGGCAAGCAACAACTGCTAGTGCCACGAGTTGTGGCAAGTAACAACTGCTACTGCCACGAGTTGTGGCAAGTAACAACTGCTACTGCCACGAGTCGTGGCAAGTAACAACTGCTAGTGCCACGAGTTGTGGCAAGTAACAACTGCTACTGCCACGAGTTGTGGCAAATAACTGCTAGTGCCACGAGGTATGGCAAATAACAACTGCTAGTGCCACAAGTTGTGGCAAATGAAAGGTGTCTTCGTCTTGTTAATTCGTAACCCCCCACCCCCCCCACCCCACCCCCACCCCACACACACACACCTGTAACATTCGTAACCACACACACACACACACACAAACACACCCACCCACACACACACATACACACACACACACCTACTTGTAACCACACGCTATGTACTTCTAGCGGGCCGGCGCATGCCGTCAACACACTCAGGCTTGGGTGAATATTATTGCATTATTGATCATGTTCTTAGTTCATTACGAAATGCACACAAGACTCAATGACCCGTGTGTTTCAGGCGCATACAGAAGAAAGCAGCTGACAAGATACGGCAGAAGCAGATGGAGACCAAGAAAGCCGTCAAGATCCAAGCCTGGTGGAGAGGAACGATGGTCAGGAAGTGGAAGGGCTCTTACATGAAGCTCTTCCCGGAACTCTATGAACACAGAGCCATGAGGCGAGAAGCCAAGGCTAACCCTAAGGGAAGGCCCAAACCAAAGAAATAGCCGACCAGAGAACTGTACCTGCACGGGGGTCGTGCTACACTGCTTGTCTGCAGTTGTTCAGGCCGCTACTGCTGTGTTAGGTTAAAGTAAATGTTTGCAAGTCGGGACGGTGAGATCCAGACAGATGGGTTTGTCCTGTCATTGTAAAACAACTGCCAGATTCTTGGGCGTACAGAACCAGTCCTAAAGGTCAAAGTATCAGTATGACATAATTTCTATTATTAACTTCTGTACACAGGAAGTGCCGATAGTGTTATGTAAAAACTTGATTTATGAACGGTTTATTTACAAAACAATGTTTAAGAATGGTGAGAAATAAGTTGTGATGTGTACTGGATGTGGCATCAGTCAGTCTGTCGTCAACATATAACATACATGAGTCACGGCGTTGTGGCCAGGTACATATAACATACATGAGTCACGGCGTTGTGGCCAGGTACATATAACATACATGAGTCACAGCCTTGTGGCCTGGAACATATAACATACATGAGTCACAGCGGTGTGGCCAGGTACATATAACATACACGAGTCACGGCGTTGTGGCCAGGAATATATAACATACATGAGTCACAGCGGTGTGGCCAGGTACATATAACATACATGAGTCACGGCGTTGTGGCCAGGTACATATAACACATGAGTCACGGCGTTGTGGCCAGGAACATATAACATATATGAATCACAGCCTTGTGGCCAGGTACATATAATATACATGAGTCACAGCCTTGTGGCCAGGTACATATAACATACATGAGTCACAGCCTTGTGGCCAGGTACATATAACATATATGAATCACAGCCTTGTGGCCAGGTACATATAACATACATGAGTCACAGCCTTGTGGCCAGGTACATATAACATACATGAGTCACAGCCTTGTGGCCAGGTACATATAACATATATGAATCACAGCCTTGTGGCCAGGTACATATAACATACATGAGTCACAGCCTTATGGCCAGGATAAGGATAATTCTAGTTTATTCAACGTCATTTTGTTGGCAGTCAGTACCGGCAGGGCAGTTATTGGGTCAGACATCGGATACAGGCGCAACGTGTGATGTGTAGCGCGGTAGCTTAACTGTCAAAAGTTACATCACAGTTATCTCATATAACATCATAATTATCTAATATGACATCATAATTATCTAATATGACATCACAGTTATCTCATATAACATCATAATTATCTAATAGTCACATCATAGTTATCTAATGCTACATGATAGTTGTCTAATATCACATTATATGTATCCACTTTCACATCATAGTTATCCAATATTACATCACAACGCAACTGTCAAATATGACACCATAGTTATCTAATGTCACATCGTATGTATGCCATATTATTACATCATAATTATCCACATTTCACACACTAATATCACGTATATGTATCCAATATCATTACATCATAATTATGGAAATTTCACATCATAGTTATCCAATATTACATCACACTGTCAAATATTACATCATTGTTACCAGATATTACATCCTAGTTACCTAACATTACAGTATAGTTATCTCTGGCTACATGACAGTTGTTTGTTGATCAAGACTTGAGTGAGATGGTTTGCCTGTATCTGTGTGCATGGTTTCTTCTGGCGATCTCTTGGACATAGTGCGTGTTTGATGCGGACTGGTGCGTACACGCGCGACACTAGAAGGCACCAGTGACCTTCACCCTAAGCACCATGAAGCAGACTTGGGGATACCACCCATGACAACCACACTAGACTGATGACATTACAGATACCACCCATGACAATCCCGCTAGACTGATGACATTACAAATACCAACCATGACAACCCCACTAGACTGATAATATTACAGATACCAACCATGACAACCCCACTAGACTGATGACATTAGTTATACCAACCATGACAACCCCACTAAACTAATGACATTATAAATACCAACCGTGGCAACCCCACTAGACTGATGACATTACAAACACGAACCATGACAACCCCACTAAACTAATGACATTACAAATACCAACCATGACAACCCCACTAAACTGATGACATTTCAAATACATTGATGGATATTGATGGATATTCGTAGCAACTGTTTAGTTGGCCATGCCTCTAGGTAGACTTGTTCCCCCACGAGTATAGTTTATCATGCATCTAGGTAATTTTGTTCCCTCCACGTGTATAGTTTACCTTGTGTCTAGGTAGACTTGTTCCCTCCACGTGTATAGTTTACCATGTGTCTAGGTAGACTTGTTCCCTCCACGTGTATAGTTTATCATGTGTCTAGGTAGACTTGTTCCCTCCACGTGTATAGTTTATCATGTGTCTAGGTAGACTTGTTCCCTCCACGTGTATAGTTTATCATGTGTCTAGGTAGACTTGTTCCCTCCACGTGTATTCTTTATCATGTGTCTAGGTAGACTTGTTCCCCCACGTGTATAGTTTATCATGTGTCTAGGTAGACTTGTTCCCTCCACGTGTATAGTTTACCTTGTGTCTAGGTAGACTTGTTCCCCCACGTGTATAGTTTATCATGTGTCTAGGTAGACGTTTTCCCTCCACGTGTATAGTTTACCTTGTGTCTAGGTAGACTTGTTCCCCCACGTGTATAGTTTATCATGTATCTAGATAGATGTGTTCCTCCACGTGTATACTTTATCATGTATCTAGATAGATGTGTTCCTCCACGTGTATACTTTATCATGTATCTAGATAGATGTGTACCCCCACGTGTATAGTTTATCATGTATCTAGATAGACGTGTTCCCCCATGTGTATAGTTTATCATGTATCTAGATAGACGTGTTCCCCCACGTGTATAGTTTATCATGTATCTAGATAGATGTGTACCCCCACGTGTATAGTTTATCATGTATCTAGATAGACGTGTTCCCCCACGTGTATAGTTTATCATGTATCTAGGTAGACGTGTTCCCCCACGTGTACAGTTTATCATGTGTCTAGGTAGACGTTTTCCCTCCACGTGTATAGTTTACCTTGTGTCTAGGTAGACTTGTTCCCCCACGTGTATAGTTTATCATGTATCTAGATAGATGTGTTCCTCCACGTGTATACTTTATCATGTATCTAGATAGATGTGTTCCTCCACGTGTATACTTTATCATGTATCTAGATAGATGTGTTCCCCCACGTGTATAGTTTATCATGTATCTAGGTAGACGTGTTCCCCCACGTGTATAGTTTATCATGTATCTAGATAGATGTGTTCCTCCACGTGTATACTTTATCATGTATCTAGATAGATGTGTTCCTCCACGTGTATACTTTATCATGTATCTAGATAGATGTGTTCCTCCACGTGTATACTTTATCATGTATCTAGATAGATGTGTTCCCCCACGTGTATACTTTATCATGTATCTAGGTAGACTTGTTCCCCCACGTGTATAGTTTATCATGTATCTAGATAGATGTGTTCCTCCACGTGTATACTTTATCATGTATCTAGATAGATGTGTTCCCCCACGTGTATACTTTATCATGTATCTAGGTAGACGTGTTCCCCCACGTGTATAGTTTATCATGTATCTAGATAGACGTGTACCCCCACGTGTATAGTTTATCATGTATCTAGGTAGACGTGTTCCCCCACGTGTATAGTTTATCATGTATCTAGATAGACATGTTCCCCCACGTGTATAGTTTATCATGTATCTAGATAGATGTGTTCCCCCACGTGTATACTTTATCATGTATCTACGTAGACATGTTCCCCCACGTGTATAGTTTATCATGTATCTAGATAGACGTGTTCCCTCACGTGTATACTTTATCATGTATCTAGGTAGACGTGTTCCCCCACGTGTATAGTTTATCATGTATCTAGATAGATGTGTTCCTCCACGTGTATACTTTATCATGTATCTAGATAGATGTATTCCTCCACGTGTATACTTTATCATGTATCTAGATAGACGTGTTCCTCCACGTGTATACTTTATCATGTATCTAGATAGATGTGTTCCCCCACGTGTATAGTTTATCATGTATCTAGATAGACATGTTCCCCCACGTGTATAGTTTATCATGTATCTAGATAGATGTGTTCCCCCACGTGTATAGTTTATCATGTATCTAGATAGATGTGTTCCTCCACGTGTATACTTTATCATGTATCTAGATAGACGTGTTCCTCCACGTGTATTGTTTATCATGTATCTAGATAGATGTGTTCCCCCACGTGTATAGTTTATCATGTATCTAGATAGATGTGTTCCCCCACGTGTATAGTTTATCATGTATCTAGATAGATGTGTTCCTCCACGTGTATACTTTATCATGTATCTAGATAGACGTGTTCCTCCACGTGTATACTTTATCATGTATCTAGATAGATGTGTTCCCCCACGTGTATACTTTATCATGTATCTAGATAGACGTGTTCCTCCACGTGTATACTTTATCATGTATCTAGATAGATGTGTTCCTCCACGTGTATACTTTATCATGTATCTAGATAGACATGTTCCCCCACGTGTATACTTTATCATGTATCTAGATAGATGTGTACCCCCACGTGTATACTTTATCATGTATCTAGATAGATGTGTTCTCCCACGTGTATAGTTTATCATGTATCTAGATAGACATGTTCCCCCACGTGTATTGTTTATCATGTATCTAGATAGATGTGTTCCTCCACGTGTATACTTTATCATGTATCTAGATAGACGTGTTCCTCCACGTGTATACTTTATCATGTATCTAGATAGATGTGTTCCCCCACGTGTATAGTTTATCATGTATCTAGATAGATGTGTTCCCCCACGTGTATAGTTTATCATGTATCTAGATAGACGTGTTCCTCCACGTGTATACTTTATCATGTATCTAGATAGATGTGTTCCCCCACGTGTATAGTTTATCATGTATCTAGATAGACATGTTCCCCCACGTGTATACTTTATCATGTATCTAGATAGATGTGTACCCCCACGTGTATACTTTATCATGTATCTAGATAGATGTGTTCCTCCACGTGTATACTTTATCATGTATCTAGATAGATGTGTTCCTCCACGTGTATAGTTTATCATGTATCTAGATAGACATGTTCCCCCACGTGTATAGTTTATCATGTATCTAGATAGATGTGTTCTTCCACGTGTATACTTTATCATGTATCTAGATAGACATGTTCCCCCACGTGTATAGTTTATCATGTATCTAGATAGACATGTTCCCCCACGTGTATACTTTATCATGTATCTAGATAGATGTGTTCCCCCACGTGTATACTTTATCATGTATCTAGATAGACATGTTCCCCCACGTGTATAGTTTATCATGTATCTAGATAGATGTGTACCCCCACGTGTATAGTTTATCATGTATCTAGATAGACATGTTCCCCCCACGTGTATAGTTTATCATGTATCTAGATAGACATGTTCCCCCCACGTGTATAGTTTATCATGTATCTAGATAGACACGATGCGGTTACATTCTTGAAACGCCTGCCTCGCTAACTTACGTTGGCTGGGAAGATCCCATTTTGGTGCACCTCACATAGCCATCCGAGACAACGAACGCTAGACGCGGAACTGATCTAGCGAACCAGACCAGCCCCCAGGGAATGCACCTCTTGGTGGTAGACTACCTATGGACAAAGTGGAGGTGGACGAGCGCCCGTAGGACCAGGCGAAGAAGGCGGAGGAACAGACTGAGAACTCTATGTGGAAAGAATGATATTGCGGGTGATCAGCAAGGGTTCTGCAAAAATCTAAAAACTGAGAGGGAAGACCAGGAAAACATTTAATCAGATAGCGGTGAGAACGACTAGTAGTATGACTCTTCGATGGCTGTTGAACGAGGGGACGGAGCACGTATAGGAATGTCCTGAGTGCAGTGATGTCGGTTATTAGCTCAACTCAACTCAACCCAGACCTGAAAACTGGGTCATTTCTACAAACAAAAGCAATGTCGACATGTTTGAGAAATAAACTAACAACCGTTTGCTTGTACTGAATGCATCTGACACTGGTGGCCATGTTTGAGAAATGAACTAACAACCGTTAGTTTGTACTTAATGCATCTGACACTGGTCGCCATGTTTGTCCTTGGACTCTCCCTGGCTTGTGGCTCATCATGACACGACATCGTTGTCCGGAATGAGAGACTCGCGAGTAAGAACTGGCACGGTCGAGACTTGTCAAGCATATCAGAGAACGAGGGGCCTCGTCAACAAACACAGAACTGACACTACTAGCCGCCGGATATTAGGGGTGGGGGATGGGGGGGGGGGCAGAACTGAGCACCTATGGACTTGTCCGGAGTGCAAGGATAACTCAACAGATAACAGCTAATAGCCAATCATGTTCACGGAAAAGTGTCTGTCTACCAACATGTTTAACTTTCTCGCCTGAAGCCGCGCACGTCACACATTGTCGGGACTCCCCCAACAGTTATACCCGACATATCTCCCACAGAGCTCATGACTGTTTCACTGTACTCACACATGTTGACCACAACTGGACACCCGACCCTGTCCGCGCGATGACCATTTCTAACCTGCGGCTACATCATCCCCGTGTGATGGTCAGTACTTGTGGCTGGTTTCTGTGGCCGGCAATCGTTTCGTCCACTGTTCTGATGCCTGGGAAGCCAGTGGTGCTCTTGTCCTGACAACAAGCAGCCTTACCACGGAGACAAAGACTGTATCCAATGCCCAGGATTGGCCCGGCACGCGATAGTATTCACACTCAATGAGCATGCTCAAGAAGGTCCAAACTGGACTCATACGACATGAGTGGCTCGACACGTTTACTACGTCACAATTAGTCCTGCTAACTGTTATGTCTGTACCGGGACACCCAGGCGTGAGAGGCAACCAGCAAGACGATCTGTTGGCGGACAAGGAGATGATGGAGGTAAGATGAGCAATGGATGAACCAGACATCATCAGCGCTGTAGAAGATGCTGGACGAACAGATGACTGTAAGGTCATCCGGGAATCTGTTTCCTTGTCAAGAGTGAGGGAGATGGGATTGAAGCGGGGAGCTGCCACACATGGACATTTTGTCAAGAATACAAGACATTTGATGAACCAACACATAACTAGTGCGATCAGTTGATATACGTTGGCGGAGATGTTCAGGAGGAGAGCGGAGCACCAACAGATCTGTCCGGAAAGCGAAGACTCTTCACTAATCACTAACAATTGATCAACTGTCATTGTTGAAAGTTTCTAATATTCCCCTAATATCTTAAAGTTTCCCCCTTCCCAAATGCACTAATATAGTTGCTACAACGCATACATACATATATTATGTTAAACAATACACAGAACTGAGTGAGATATAAACTCAGACATATAAATGGCTGACATGACGTCATTCAGCTAACATTATCTTAAGGTTTATAGTACTCCCGAGGCAAACTGTTCCAGTAATCACACGGCTTCCTCTCCGTACGACCAACTCTGACCGCTGTACACTGAGTAAACCTCAAGATGCTGGCCGGGTCAGGCGGTGAGTATATAGGCCATCTGGGAGTGTCCCAGGGATATGTTGTGGGGTTTCTGTTTGGGGAGAAAGAGAAATAATAAGGCTCACTATTAATTACGGTTACACACACAGGTGCACACAAACTCACATACAGTGCCCTCTGTAACTCAGGTGGGCAGACACATATATATGATATGTCAGGTACTCACCGAAAGGCTTTGTGTACAATTTGCATTTACCGTGGGGATACCAAAAGCTCCACATTTGAACAATATCAGTGACTAGGTGGCAGCCGGTAGCCGAGTGTCTGGACGCTACATGACTGGGAGTGGCAGCCGGTAGCCGAGTGTTTGGACGTTACATGATTGGGAGTGGCAGCTGGTAGCCAAGTGTCTGGACGCTACATGACTGGGAGTGGCAGCTGGTAGCCAAGTGTCTGGGCGCTACATGACTGGGAGTGGCAGCTGGTAGCCGAGTGTCTGGACGTTACATGATTGGGAGTGGCAGCTGGTAGCCGAGTGTTTGGACGTTACATGATTGGGAGTGGCAGCTGGTAGCCAAGTGTCTGGACGCTACATGACTGGGAGTGGCAGCTGGTAGCCAAGTGTCTGGGCGCTACATGACTGGGAGTGGCAGCTGGTAGCCGAGTGTCTGGACGTTACATGATTGGGAGTGGCAGCTGGTAGCCGAGTGTCTGGACGCTACATGATTGGGAGTGGCAGCTGGTAGCCGAGTGTCTGGGCGCTACATGACTGGGAGTGGCAGCTGGTAGCCGAGTGTCTGGACGCTACATGACTGGGAGTGGCAGCTGGTAGCCAAGTGTCTGGACGTTACATGATTGGGAGTGGCAGCTGGTAGCCAAGTGTCTGGACGTTACATGATTGGGAGTGGCAGCTGGTAGCCGAGTGTCTGGGCGCTACATGACTGGGAGTGGCAGCTGGTAGCCGAGTGTCTGGACGTTACATGATTGGGAGTGGCAGCTGGTAGCCGAGTGTCTGGACGCTACATGATTGGGGGTAACAGCTGGTAGCCGAGTGTCTGGATGTTACATGATTGGAAGTGGCAGTCGGTAGCCGAGTGTCTGGACGTTACATAATTGGGAGTAACAGCTGGTAGCCGAGTGTCTGGACGCTACATGATTGGGAGTAACAGCTGGTAGCCGAGTGTCTGGACGTTACATGATTGGAAGTGGCAGTCGGTAGCCAAGTGTCTGGACGTTACATGATTGGGAGTGGCAGCTGGTAGCCGAGTGTCTGGACGTTACATGATTGGGAGTAACACCGTTAGCCGAGTGTCTGGACGTTACATGATTGGGAGTGGCAGCTGGTAGCCGAGTGTCTGAACGCTACATGATTGGGAGTAACAGCTGGTAGCCGAGTGTCTGGACGTTACATGATTGGAAGTGGCAGTCGGTAGCCGAGTGTCTGGACGTTACATAATTGGGAGTAACAGCCGGTAGCCGAGTGTCTGGACGTTACATGATTGGGAGTGGCAGCCGGTAGCCAAGTGTCTGGACGCTACATGACTGTGAGTGGCAGCTGGTAGCCGAGTGTCTGGACGCTACATGACTGTGAGTGGCAGCTGGTAGCCGAGTGTCTGGACGCTACATGATTGGGAGTGGCAGCTGGTAGCCGAGTGTCTGGACGCTACATGATTGGGAGTGGCAGCTGGTAGCCGAGTGTCTGGACGCTACATGATTGGGAGTGGCAGCTGGTAGCCGAGTGTCTGGACGTTACATGATTGGGAGTGGCAGCTGGTAGCCGAGTGTCTGGACGCTACATGACTGGGAGTGGCAGCTGGTAGCCGAGTGTCTGGACGCTACATGATTGGGAGTGGCAGCTGGTAGCCGAGTGTCTGGGCGTTACATGATTGGGAGTGGCAGCTGGTAGCCGAGTGTCTGGACGTTACATGATTGGGAGTGGCAGCTGGTAGCCGAGTGTCTGGACGTTACATAATTGGGAGTAACAGCTGGTAGCCGAGTGTCTGGACGCTACATGATTGGGAGTAACAGCTGGTAGCCGAGTGTCTGGACGTTACATGATTGGAAGTGGCAGTCGGTAGCCAAGTGTCTGGACGTTACATGATTGGGAGTGGCAGCTGGTAGCCGAGTGTCTGGACGTTACATGATTGGGAGTAACACCGTTAGCCGAGTGTCTGGACGTTACATGATTGGGAGTGGCAGCTGGTAGCCGAGTGTCTGAACGCTACATGATTGGGAGTAACAGCTGGTAGCCGAGTGTCTGGACGTTACATGATTGGAAGTGGCAGTCGGTAGCCGAGTGTCTGGACGTTACATAATTGGGAGTAACAGCCGGTAGCCGAGTGTCTGGACGTTACATGATTGGGAGTGGCAGCTGGTAGCCAAGTGTCTGGGCGCTACATGACTGGGAGTGGCAGCTGGTAGCCGAGTGTCTGGACGTTACATGATTGGGAGTGGCAGCTGGTAGCCGAGTGTTTGGACGTTACATGATTGGGAGTGGCAGCTGGTAGCCAAGTGTCTGGACGCTACATGACTGGGAGTGGCAGCTGGTAGCCAAGTGTCTGGGCGCTACATGACTGGGAGTGGCAGCTGGTAGCCGAGTGTCTGGACGTTACATGATTGGGAGTGGCAGCTGGTAGCCGAGTGTTTGGACGTTACATGATTGGGAGTGGCAGCTGGTAGCCAAGTGTCTGGACGCTACATGACTGGGAGTGGCAGCTGGTAGCCAAGTGTCTGGGCGCTACATGACTGGGAGTGGCAGCTGGTAGCCGAGTGTCTGGACGTTACATGATTGGGAGTGGCAGCTGGTAGCCGAGTGTCTGGACGCTACATGATTGGGAGTGGCAGCTGGTAGCCGAGTGTCTGGGCGCTACATGACTGGGAGTGGCAGCTGGTAGCCGAGTGTCTGGACGCTACATGACTGGGAGTGGCAGCTGGTAGCCAAGTGTCTGGACGTTACATGATTGGGAGTGGCAGCTGGTAGCCAAGTGTCTGGACGTTACATGATTGGGAGTGGCAGCTGGTAGCCGAGTGTCTGGGCGCTACATGACTGGGAGTGGCAGCTGGTAGCCGAGTGTCTGGACGTTACATGATTGGGAGTGGCAGCTGGTAGCCGAGTGTCTGGACGCTACATGATTGGGGGTAACAGCTGGTAGCCGAGTGTCTGGACGTTACATGATTGGAAGTGGCAGTCGGTAGCCGAGTGTCTGGACGTTACATAATTGGGAGTAACAGCTGGTAGCCGAGTGTCTGGACGCTACATGATTGGGAGTAACAGCTGGTAGCCGAGTGTCTGGACGTTACATGATTGGAAGTGGCAGTCGGTAGCCAAGTGTCTGGACGTTACATGATTGGGAGTGGCAGCTGGTAGCCGAGTGTCTGGACGTTACATGATTGGGAGTAACACCGTTAGCCGAGTGTCTGGACGTTACATGATTGGGAGTGGCAGCTGGTAGCCGAGTGTCTGAACGCTACATGATTGGGAGTAACAGCTGGTAGCCGAGTGTCTGGACGTTACATGATTGGAAGTGGCAGTCGGTAGCCGAGTGTCTGGACGTTACATAATTGGGAGTAACAGCCGGTAGCCGAGTGTCTGGACGTTACATGATTGGGAGTGGCAGCCGGTAGCCAAGTGTCTGGACGCTACATGACTGTGAGTGGCAGCTGGTAGCCGAGTGTCTGGACGCTACATGACTGTGAGTGGCAGCTGGTAGCCGAGTGTCTGGACGCTACATGATTGGGAGTGGCAGCTGGTAGCCGAGTGTCTGGACGCTACATGATTGGGAGTGGCAGCTGGTAGCCGAGTGTCTGGACGCTACATGATTGGGAGTGGCAGCTGGTAGCCGAGTGTCTGGACGTTACATGATTGGGAGTGGCAGCTGGTAGCCGAGTGTCTGGACGCTACATGACTGGGAGTGGCAGCTGGTAGCCGAGTGTCTGGACGCTACATGATTGGGAGTGGCAGCTGGTAGCCGAGTGTCTGGGCGTTACATGATTGGGAGTGGCAGCTGGTAGCCGAGTGTCTGGACGTTACATGATTGGGAGTGGCAGCTGGTAGCCGAGTGTCTGGACGTTACATGATTGGGAGTGGCAGCTGGTAGCCGAGTGTCTGGACGCTACATGATTGGGAGTGGCAGCTGGTAGCCAAGTGTCTGGACGCTACATGATTGGGAGTGGCAGCTGGTAGCCGAGTGTCTGGACGCTACATGATTGGGAGTGGCAGCTGGTAGCCGAGTGTCTGGACGCTACATGATTGGGAGTGGCAGCTAATGATTGGGAGTGGCAGCTGGTAGCCGAGTGTCTGGACGTTACATGATTGGGAGTGGCAGCTGGTAGCCGAGTGTCTAGACGCTACATGACTGGGAGTGGCAGCCGGTAGCCGAGTGTCTGGACGCTACATGCCACCCCATTAGTGAAGGGTTCTAACAACAACGGGGCGGACTTTTCAAACTGATGTGGTCGCCCATCTTGACCCAGCTGTCAGGACATGCCTCAGGAAATGAAGGTGGCAGGCACGGTACTAACACATGAGCCACGGGGTGCCGACGGGTCTGATCATGTGTGCCTAACACCACGTGTCCAGCGTGGCAAGGCCTGACATATGGGGGATCGGGGGATCGGAGGATTGGTTGGTGGGGGGGGGGGGAAGGTCCATGGATGTAGCACACACATGACGAGATGCAGAGGAATATGCCTGGCAATAAATCGTGCAGTATTTTGTTTGTGTCTTCGTGATTCCCTGGCGAAGAGGTCACAGACGCAGTTAGTAATACCGCATACCACGTTCCAAACACAACTGTAGGCGATTTGGCAGCAGAACGCCTTACGTTGATTTAGAAAAAAAAATATAAAATTGCATTGGTGCTGGTTGTTCAGAAAGCAATGGCATATTACTGAATGTAAACTTGCCAAGAAATCAAAAACACCCAAGAAAAATGCTGTGGTTGACTGCGACGTCCTGCAAAGGATATGCATCTAACTTCATGATTCAAATTCACCGTGTGGAATAGACGGACTGCTTAATCAAGTGCAATGTCTGGAGGACACCTCTGTGTGATGGAGGGACAACTTTGTGTGATGGAGAGACAACGCTGTGTGATTGAGAGGCAACTCTGAGTGATGGAGAGACAACTTTGTGTGATGGAGAGACAATGCTGTGTGATGGAGAGGCAACTCTGAGTGATGGAGAGACAACTTTGTGTGATGGAGAGACAACGCTGTGTGATGGAGAGGTAACTTTGAGTGATGGAGAGACAACTTTGTGTGATGGAGAGACGACGCTGTGTGATGGAGAGGTAACTCTGAGTGATGGAGAGACAACTTTTGTGTGATGGAGAGACAACGCTGTGTGATGGAGAGGAGACTCTGAGTTTTGGAGAGACAACTTTATGTGATGGAGAGGCATCGCTGTGTGATGGAGAGGCAACTCTGAGTGATGGAGAGACAACTTTGTGTGATGGAGGGACAACTCTGTGTGATAGAGGCCATCTCTATGTGATGGAGAGACAACTCTGTGTGATGGAGGGATACCTTTGTGTGATGGAGGGACAACTCTGTGTGATGGAGAGACAACTCTGTGTGATGGAGGGACAACTCTGTGTGATGGAGGGACAAATCTGTGTGATGGTGGGACAACTCTGTGTGTTGGAGGGACAACTCTGTGTGGTGGTGAGACAACTCTGTATGGTGGAGGGACAACTCTGTGTGATGGAGAGACAACTCTGTGTGATGGAGGGACAACTCTGTGTGATGGAGGAACAACTCAGTGTTGTGGAGCTTGAGCGCCAGCCTTTTGTGGAGCTTGAGCTTCAGCCTTCTTGTCTACAACGCCAGCCTTAATGGCCTTGGATAGATGATAATAGTTGACATTCTCTGACCTCCCTTGAAAGATAACCGACAACAGAGTCTCTAGACAAGGATACAAGCCGTATCACAAGGCACTTCCTGTAGCAACTTACCCATATTTGGCAAAGTTTGCCCAAAAGTGCATTATTGCTTGTTTTAATTTAACCTCCCTCGGTGAAAAAGCTGGCCAGTCCGGTGTGATGGTCCCAAAGACCAATGGAACCTCTGAGACGTAGGTGGCGCCGACCCAGTCGGGGAACGTGGTGTTGTCTCGGGTGTGCTCGAATGAGTACAAGTACGCATTCTGGGTCCGGTTGGCGTAAAATGTTGCCAGTAAACGGGCGGGACAGGAATGGACCATGTCGGTGGCTACAGACTTGAGTAGCGAGAAGCTGGGGTTCGGGGCTGCTTGTTGGAGGCTGGTGTAGTTGTAGAGATCTCGGACTGCGGCGAGGATGCCAGGAATAAACTCTGGTTTGAATGTCAGAGACAACAACTGTGTCAGCGTATCCTGAAGTTCCTGAAATAGAACATCAGTCATAGAACATCAGTCATAGAACAATAGTCATAGAACATTGTGACAAATTAGATGATTGACAGAGGACCTAGTTAGTAGTGTTCTCTGGCGATATATCTTGAATAATAAATAACAAGATAAAGGATATGATTTAGCACGTTTTGTCTAGAGGTCACTCAAATGAGCTAATCATTCCCGCAATAGCCTTTTTGGAGAACCATTTTTCTTTGGCTCAAACCCCCACTGTGAGACTATTATTTATCTACACTGAAATTTATAAAAGAAGTAAAAGGTTCCATCAAGACCAAAAGAAGATCTGGACTCTTCGCCCCTGTACAACTGAGGATCCATCTCTCTCATTATAATGTTGCCAGTGTGCTATTCGTCCGTCACATTAGATCTTCCTTTCTTTATTTTCTCAGTGTGACCTATATCAGTTTTGTCCAATTACTTTGGGACTGTAGGATTCAGATTTTGTAGACAAACTCAACAATAACTGTACATTACATCTGTTGGACAAGACATCTACATGACAGTTTCTTGACAAAAGTGGGACATACATTCACAAGGAATTGTGTACACGAGCCATTGTACAAGACTTACATCATAAGAGATACTTGACAACATCTATACAAGACTTTTCACAATATGTATAATCAACCACAGCACTTAAGACAGTCACCAGAAACAATAATTGACAGCAACTGTACAAGACATTCTCTTGAGACTTGTACTTAAAACACTGATTCATTAAATACATTTTATTGAGCTGATGGTGAGTCTAGTGATGACCATTGTTCATCCCATTTGTCATGTCAACACTTCAATAATTACCTGCATAAGGTATAATTATGCCGAACATGCATGAAGATAAACATGATACAACACTCCTACACCCTCCTCCAGCTTATCAATAAACTCTCTCCTCCTCTCTAATCTCTAACTACACCATTGACTTTTATCTTTTCTTCTACTGTTAATGAGGGAAAACCAAGATAAGCCGTAACCTGGGGCAAGCATAGAGACATTCTGCTCCACTGGTCTGTTTAATCCTTTTAGCACCTATGATGGGTGTTGGACAAGCTCAGTTTGCAGTTCTCCCCATGATGATTTTCCAAGTCAGACTAATTATTCCCTACTGTCACAGTTTTGAAGAAAAGTTACAGCCCTGTCTTTCACCGGTGAGTTGACTGTTCATGAAGTTGAGACTTAGGGCTTTGTTCTACTTTTCCTGTAGAGGAAGATCTAAGATACAAATATGTCCCAGTCTTCTTTCTCCTCAGTCTATCTCACTTACTTTACAAGTCTTCATTCTGGAAAACACTGTGTGAGCACCAGGCTGGAGATTAACTAAGATAAGTCCTAGCTAAACAATCCATTGTCCCAGTCATTTCACCAGACGTCCTGAATGAGGTTAACCACCATAGACTTGTTGTTTAGTTCTCAGATGTCATTGATAATTATGATCACTGAAGTCTTCAGAACTATTCCTTTTGAGAACAGAATTGGTTCTGGATTTAGGGACTACTGGTTAGTTGTCCCAGATGATATATGAAAAGCCTCTCCACCATCATCTTGTTCTCTGTCAATATACAAAATGGCACAACATCTCTTTACATTTGTTAAAAGATGATGTTATCATACATTAACATACACAGATGGAGATGGGGAAGGTTAAGGGAGGATGTTGACCAAATACACCTCTCCTAGTTGATGATGTAGTGAATTTCACTGTGATGTACTGTGGTAATCACAAGACCATATGCTGAGACAGGGTAGCTTAACACAATTACAAGCATTTATGTGGTCTAAGTTCCACCATGTTTGAACCACAGTAGACCTGGGCACAAGGAGGACCAGACACAATACAGCAATCATTGTGACATAGCAACATGGGACAGGCATTGTGAAGGGAAATGGAAAATAGGCATTTACAACTGCAATATGCATTATGTATTAACTAATGGCATTTACCCAATTAGCAGCCCAAACATCACTTCCAGTGGTTGTGATGGTGGTGCATGAATGTCCTATTCCATATACACACAGCAATGCAGACCTTACCCCTTTTCTCAGACAGACCTGGCTCACAGGTACATCATCTTCATCATCATCATGGGCTGTTTCCTCACTGAGTAATGTTCATGTCTACTACAGTCGGTAACAGAAGCTCAATTGCCCAAGCAATTGTTCACATATGCACCAAGCACATATGGGAAAAACATGTTTAGTCCTTGTAAATTTGCATGAGCCATACATTATATTCAGCGAACTAAGACACAGGTTTACACACCTATTGTCCTCTTAGGAACTAGTTTATATGAACCTACCAACAGTAGAGGTACCCGTGTAATGCTGCAGAGAGAAATGGTATTCTCTTGAGCGTAATCTAGCCACCAGGCCATCACATGAACTTTGCAATTCTGGCGTGCCATCACGTCCCGCCTACATATTGATACGAAGCATCTTTCTTTCTACTAATGTGAGAGGCTACTTATCAAAGCACCAGCTCATTCACTCCAACATTCTCAGCGTTTTACAAAGGAACTTGTACATGTTTACATCACTCATTCCAATTCAGACTGCCATATGTTAACTCGCGAGAGCAAAGGTACAGTTGATTTAAGAATGAGTCATCCTAGGCATGAAGAATGCACAAGGGGTTTGGGGTTGCGAATTTGCATTGAGTGTACTATACATTCATCAAGCATACGCAACCAGTCACAACAAGGGATTGATATGCACTTGGAGTATACAGCGTGAAAGACATGTCAAGGTTGAAGAAGCAGTATCCAGAATACTGGCGCACAGAAGTTCTGTTTTTCACTTTCACATTTTATTCATAAAATACTCATATATTCTTCTCTTTCGTTCACTAGGCATCCACAACATTAAAGTATGTTTTAAAGTGGTACCTGTTGTCCAGAGAACAATATATTATATAATCTTTTAGGGCATTTTTGTCATCACGTCACAAAATAGCTACCGCTCCGGATGGAATCTTGGCTCGAACTGCCAAATTTTAAAATGTGGCCTAGCAAACAGCGCGGGCTGCCACCTATTAACCAATCAAAAGACAAGCGCATATACCGCTGCCCTCCCCCAACTCGTTCTGGAACTTACTATTCCAAGAATCGTCTTTCTATCTGGAAACGCCGCTCAAATCGAAAGTATTTTTATGAATGTGTCGGGCTGGGAATGGGGGATTCTGATCCATCATGTTACATGGACCCTCTCTTAAATCTTTCATAGGCATGACATATAATCTCAGAAATCCACAGTTCCCAGATCCCTCAGGTGGTTTTGTCAATTACGCCCTGTCTCCCTTTACCCTAACTAGAGTAGTACATTTTGAAACTAAGTGATTTTTCTCCTTAAAAAAAATCTGCCCCAACATTGCATCTGTTGATGAATTTGGTGGCAAACGCAAAGACCATGAAGTTAGCCCTGCATTAAGTTCCTTTAAGTCACTGGGAGCATCAGGAGTCCTGACTCCACTCATCTGTGAACTGCCCTTCTATTTACCTCGGACAGTGTTCCACCGATGACATCCTTGCTATATTTCCTGTTTGTGATAAATGATCTCTCTGAGTCGCACCATTTCATAATGTATGAATGGTCCATAGAGATTCATTAAGTGAAGTAATGGCTTTGCAATTAAGCCAACTTCCAGATGAGGTTTAGAGAGAATGGTTGCATTCCATGTATCTCTCAACCTTTTACCTTATCAGAACTTCATTCTTCCCTTCGCCACTGGAGAATGATAATCCTGTGAGAGTGTATTTAACTGAACACTTTCTCCAACAGTAATCTTGGCATTTGGAACTGGGTTAAAATTGTTGATCATCACCGGAGCAAAGACAATAACTTCCGGGTGAACTGTATAGCAGCCGCTGCAGAACTTGTCAAGACTAAAATCTACTAGTGCAGATTTGGTTAGCGTTGGACACAGGGTCTACCTTTCCAATAAGCCTCTTGTGTTTGCAGATAGTAGCAATTTCCCATTATATTTCCTTGACTTATTTCTGTAGTCTTACCATAGATTTAGAGGTGCTTGTCGGTTGAGATTCTCTCATTCCGTTATGCCTCTATTTTGATTTGTTGTGAGAAGTGACAGCATTTTCTCTCCTTAGTTGCTCTATTTTCTAACGTAGCAACTGAATTTGTAGATGCAGCAAGACTGTGACATCTACTACTACTAATATAGAAGTCCAGGTGGAACTTCCAACTAGTTGTCTTCAGCCATGCTTGAGCTAAATGCTTTTGAGTGGCTGGAGTATCCGTTCTTTCTCTCCCACATGAGCAAAACGGTTACTATTGGCAAATGAGGCGTTCCCTCTCAGCACAGAGAAGTCCGTCATTATCACAGCCACCTTTGAAGTGGTGTGATTATGTGGGTATACTTCTTATATCCCAATATTGACTGGAATTTTGGAAGCAATTTTACTGACTTTGAGGATAAGACTGGCCAGGTCTTGTGAATCTACCTCGCATCTCAGTAATAATATAAGATTCCACTGCGTAATGCAGGGTTCTTATTATGTCACTGCTGAACTTGCAGGGATCTTTACCTTGAAAGGAGTCAACTGTTTGAGAACAGCGATCTTTCGTTAGTCCACTGAATCGCAGACAATGTGTATAGAGTGTCAACTGCTGGAGTTGCAGTGATCTCTACCATATAAGAGTTAACTGTTTGGAGACAGTAATCCTTATTACATTCCTACCATTCTTCCGGCAGAAAAGTCTTCCCAATTGAGAATGAAAAAGGGGAATGACATCAGTTGTACTAACTTTGTCCTCCCTTTAATTCCCACCATTTTTAAGGCAGAAATGCTTTCTCAACTGAGGATGAATTGACGTCCGACGTCGGAGACGGATCCTGTTTTATCTCTTCATGAAATGTTTCAGGTTGTCCACGTTATGCTCCTAGTCGTCTGATACGCCAATGACATCAGGTTGGTTATCCATCGTTTCCCAGACACATACTTTGCGTACGCTCTCCACTTCCATATAAATGGCAAGGGGTCCAGTTATTTTGATGGCCTTCCTGGAGATTCAATGAGTTACCTCCTGGTGACGTGGTTCCTAGTACACCAGTGAGATTACACCATCGAACAATAGACTAATGTCTTATAGACACCAGACTGCGGTCGGTTTTGTATGGCCGCCCATGACATCAGGTAGAATCTTCCTTTCATCTCGTCTATCACGTATCAAGTACGCTTAATAATACCACTACTTCAAGAATGGCAAGTGACTGAGTTCTTAAGAATCTTCTCCTGGAGATTTCAACTGTGCTCACTTTCTCAGCAGCTTGATCAGGGCTACTGACAAGATTACACAACTGAAGAATAAATCCAACGTCGAATCGACACTGGACAATAGCCGGTACGAATACTGACTATAACCGAGAGTGTGTTATTGTGGTGTCTTTATGGGTGCCCTATGAATTTAACCATCAGTGCTCACCATCTTAACCCTCAGTGTTGCAAGCATGTTATGGGGAGAAGAGAATATAAGGAGTTGTTATCTTATGTGATGTGGTGACATTAAAAATGTTGTAGTTACAACAATATTCCCCCTCTCTCTCCCATGCAAGCAATTTAATTTTGGAGATGGAGTAGGCCTCATATTCATTTACTTAAGTGTCTTAATTTCAGGGACAAAAATGAATTTTACCCCTGTAATAGCTGTCTCAGTTATATTAAAATAATTTGTGTTCTCTGGTGTTTCAGGTACCTTAATTTTTAGATACATATATTGAACAACCAGCATGCACAAAATTATACAACAATATTGACAAGCTAATAAATCATATCATTCTGAGAAAAACAAATATCATGGATACAAGCAATTATGTTGACCCATAAGATATTTATACATCATCTTCAGTCTGCTACATTGAATTCCTATCTGATATATTAAAATAGTGATACATGCAATATTATCACTATTAATGAAATCAAACCTTCTAGAGATTTATTGTGGGTTTACATGTCTGGACAGTTGCCCTCATATAAGAGACAGGGTCCATTAAACAACACCATAAAAACTCCAAGAATTGGGTCTGATTTGCCAGAGGTCACCCCGGATTTTAATACCAACATAGAGACCCCAAAAGTGAGTCTTATGCAGGGTATGCCCAAGGTTTGTATCCTGACATCAGGGCATCAGGTATGTGAGCCCCTAGCAGGTTATTACCAGGGTTTAAATCCGAGACGAGTGTTCTTTTTCCCAGGGTTTATATCCCGAAAAGAGCAACCCAGTTATGTGTTCAGGTTTTCCCAGGGTTTATATCCCGGAAAGAGCCTACCAAGTTATGTGACAAATTAGATGATTGACAGAGGACCTAGTTAGTAGTGTTCTCTGGAGATATATCTTGAATAATAAATAACAAGATAAAGGATATGATTTAGCACGTTTTGTCTAGAGGTCACTCAAATGAGCTAATCATTCCCGCAATAGCCTTTTTGGAGAACCATTTTTCTTTGGCTCAAACCCCCACTGTGAGACTATTATTTATCTACACAGAAATTTATAAAAGAAGTAAAAGGTTCCCTCAAGACCAAAAGAAGATCTGGACTCTTCGCCCCTGTACAACTGAGGATCCATCTCTCTCATTATAATGTTGCCAGTGTGCCATTCGTCCGTCACATTAGATCTTCTTTTCTTTATTTTGTCAGTGTGACCTATATCAGTTTTGTCCAATTACTTTGGGACTGTAGGATTCAGTTTTTGTTGACAAACTCAACAATAACTGTACATTACATCTGTTGGACAAGACATCTACATGACAGTTTCTTGACAAAAGTGGGACATACATTCACAAGGAATTGTGTACACGAGCCATTGTACAAGACTTACATCATAAGAGATACTTGACAACATCTATACAAGACTTTTCACAATATGTATAATCAACCACAGCACTTAAGACAGTCACCAGAGACAATACTTGACAGCAACTGTACAAGACATTCTCTTGAGACTTGTACTTAAAACACTGATTCATTAAATACATTTTATTGAGCTGATGGTGAGTCTAGTGATGACCATTGTTCATCCCATTTGTCATGTCAACACTTCAATAATTACCTGCATAAGGTATAATTATGCCGAACATGCATGAAGATAAACATGATACAACACTCCTACACCCTCCTCCAGCTTATCAATAAACTCTCTCCTCCTCTCTAATCTCTAACTACACCATTGACTTTTATCTTTTCTTCTACTGTTAATGAGGGAAAACCAAGATAAGCCGTAACCTGGGGCAAGCATAGGGACATTCTGCTCCACTGGTCTGTTTAATCTTTTAGCACCTATGATGGGTGTTGGACAAGCTCAGTTTGCAGTTCTCCCCATGATGATTTTCCAAGTCAGACTAATTATTCCCTACTGTCACAGTTTTGAAGAAAAGTTACAGCCCTGTCTTTCACCGGTGAGTTGACTGTTCATGAAGTTGAGACTTAGGGCTTTGTTCTACTTTTCCTGTAGAGGAAGATCTAAGATACAAATATGTCCCAGTCTTCTTTCTCCTCAGTCTATCTCACTTACTTTACAAGTCTTCATTCTGGAAAACACTGTGTGAGCACCAGGCTGGAGATTAACTAAGATAAGTCCTAGCTAAACAATCCATTGTCCCAGTCATTTCACCAGACGTCCTGAATGAGGTTAACCACCATAGACTTGTTGTTTAGTTCTCAGATGTCATTGATAATTATGATCACTGAAGTCTTCAGAACTATTCCTTTTGAGAACAGAATTGGTTCTGGATTTAGGGACTACTGGTTAGTTGTCCCAGATGATATATGAAAAGCCTCTCCACCATCATCTTGTTCTCTGTCAATATACAAAATGGCACAACATCTCTTTACATTTGTTAAAAGATGATGTTATCATACATTAACATACACAGATGGAGATGGGGAAGGTTAAGGGAGGATGTTGACCAAATACACCTCTCCTAGTTGATGATGTAGTGAATTTCACTGTGATGTACTGTGGTAATCACAAGACCATATGCTGAGACAGGGTAGCTTAACACAATTACAAGCATTTATGTGGTCTAAGTTCCACCATGTTTGAACCACAGTAGACCTGGGCACAAGGAGGACCAGACACAATACAGCAATCATTGTGACATAGCAACATGGGACAGGCATTGTGAAGGGAAATGGAAAATAGGCATTTACAACTACAATATGCTTTGATTCCGAGACCAGTTAAGACCAGGGATGGAGTTATTGCCTCTCCATAGCACAAAGCCTGGGCTAAAATATAGAGATCATGTGTTGCCCATGCAGCATAATCCCTCTCTCGGCCTGCCTAGTTCACTCCAGAGGAAAGGTAACACCCCTACATCTGGAACAAGACAAGCTGCAGAAGCTGCCGGATCAGCAAAGCAATGCTCTAACTGTCCGCCTGTCGGAGCTTCGATCCCAGACCAGTCGCCAACCAAGGCTTAGGGCCTGGTCTGCCCTGCCATGACAATTTTGTCTTTAGCTTGCATTTCCTCGCACCAGGGTAAGGCTTGTACCCTCCCAACTGCGCTCTTCCGCCCGAAGCCGCTGGCACAATGTGGGGTGTCGGGTTTGGTAAGCGCCGCCCAACTAAGTATTAACTAATGGCATTTACCCAATTAGCAGCCCAAACATCACTTCCAGTGGTTGTGATGGTGGTGCATGAATGTCCTATTCCATATACACACAGCAATGCAGACCTCACCCCTTTTCTCAGACAGACCTGGCTCACAGGTACATCATCTTCATCATCATCATGGGCTGTTTCCCCACTGAGTAATGTTCATGTCTACTACAGTCGGTAACAGAAGCTCAATTGCCCAAGCAATTGTTCACATATGCACCAAGCACATATGGGAAAAACATGTTTAGTCCTTGTAAATTTGCATGAGCCATACATTATATTCAGCGAACTAAGACACAGGTTCACACACCTATTGTCCTCTTAGGAACTAGTTTATATGAACCTACCAACAGTAGAGGTACCCGTGTAATGCTGCAGATAGAAATGGTATTCTCTGGAGCGTAATCTAGCCACCAGGCCATCACATGAACTTTGCAATTCTGGCGTGCCATCACGTCCCGCCTACATATTGATATGAAGCATCTTTCTTTCTACTAATGTGAGAGGCTACTTATCAAAGCACCAGCTCATTCACTCCAACATTCTCAGCGTTTTACAAAGGAACTTGTACATGTTTACATCACTCATTCCAATTCAGACTGCCATATGTTAACTCGCGAGAGCAAAGGTACAGTTGATTTAAGAATGAGTCATCCTAGGCATGAAGAATGCACAAGGGGTTTGGGTTTGCGAATTTGCATTGAGTGTACTATACATTCATCAAGCATACGCAACTAGTCACAACAAGGGATTGATATGCACTTGGAGTATACAGCGTGAAAGACATGTCAAGGTTGAAGAAGCAGTATCCAGAATACTGGCGCACAGAAGTTCTGTTTTTCACTTTCACATTTTATTCATAAAATACTCATATATTCTTCTCTTTCGTTCACTAGGCATCCACAACATTAAAGTATGTTTTAAAGTGGTACCTGTTGTCCAGAGAACAATATATTATATAATCTTTTAGGGCATTTTTGTCATCACGTCACAAAATAGCTACCGCTCCGGATGGAATCTTGGCTCGAACTGCCAAATTTTAAAATGTGGCCTAGCAAACAACGCGGGCTGCCACCTATTAACCAATCAAAAGACAAGCGCATATACCGCTGCCCTCCCCCAACTCGTTCTGGAACTTACTATTCCAAGAATCGTCCTTCTATCTGGAAACGCCGCTCAAATCGAAAGTATTTTTATGAATGTGTCGGGCTGGGAATGGAGGATTCTGATCCATCATGTTACAAACATCAATGTTAGAACATCAGTCATAAAACATCAGTCATTGAACATCGCGTATTAGAAAACCAGTCACATATTTTCAGTCATAGATCATCAGACATAGAACATCAATCATAGCATATCAGTCATAGAACATCAATCATAGTATATCAATCATAGAACATTAGTCATAGAACATCAGTTATTATGACCTGGTAATATATTTTGGCACGTCTACAGTTACCTGGTCAGTGATGTGTACATGTCTATATATGCCCTGGTGTGTGATTTATACATGTCTACATTTGCCCTGGTCTGTGATGTGTACATGTCTACATATGCCCTTGTCTGTGATGTGTACAGGGCTACATTTGCCCTGGTCTGTGATGTGTACATGTCTACATTTGCCCTGGTCTGTGATGTGTGCAAGTCTACATTTCCCCTGGTCTGTGATGTGTTCATGTCTACATTTGCCCTGGTCTGTGATGTGTACATGTCTACATTTCCCCTGGTCTGTGATGTGTTCATGTCTACATTTGCCCTGGTCTGTGATGTGTACATGTCTACATTTCCCCTGGTCTGTGATGTGTTCATGTCTACATTTGCCCTGGTCTGTGATGTGTACATGTCTACATTTCCCCTGGTCTGTGATGTGTACATGTCTACATATGCCCTGGTCTGTGATGTGTACATGTCTACATATGCCCTGGTGTGTTATGTGTACATGTCTACATTTCCCCTGGTCTGTGATGTGTTCATGTCTACATTTGCCCTGGTCTGTGATGTGTACATGTCTACATTTCTCCTGGTCTGTGATGTGTACATGTCTACATATGCCCTGGTCTGTGATGTGTACATGTCTACATTTGCTGTGGTCTGTGATGTGTACATGTCTACATTTGCTGTGGTCTGTGATGTGTACATGTCTACATTTCCCCTGGTATGTGATGTGTACATGTCTACATTTGCCCTGGTCTGTGATGTATACATGTCTACATATGCCCTGGTCTGTGATGTGTTCATGTCTACATTTGCCCTGGTCTGTGATGTGTACATGTCTACATTTCCCCTGGTCTGTGATGTGTACATGTCTACAGTTACCTGGTCTGTGATGTGTACATGTCTACATTTGCCCTGGTCTGTGATGTGTACATGTCTACATTTGCCCTGGTGTGTGATGTGTACATGTCTACATTTGCCCTGGTGTGTGATGTATACATGTCTACATTTCCCCTGGTCTGTGATGTGTACATGTCTACATTTGCCCTGGTGTGTGATGTGTACATGTCTACATTTGCCCTGGTGTGTGATGTATACATGTCTACATTTGCCCTGGTCTGTGATGTGTACATGTCTACATTTGCCCTGGTGTGTGATGTATACATGTCTACATTTCCCCTGGTCTGTGATGTGTACATGTCTACATTTGCCCTGGTGTGTGATGTGTTCATGTCTACATTTGCCCTGGTCAGTGATGTGTACATGTCTACATTTGCCCTGGTGTGTGATGTGTTCATGTCTACATTTGCCCTGGTCTGTGATGTGTACATGTCTACATTTGCCCTGGTGTGTGATGTGTACATGTCTACATATGCCCTGGTCTGTGACGTGTACATGTCTAAAGTTACCTGGTCTGTGAGGTTGACAAGAGGTTGCTGGCTCCGAAAGTTGTAGGTGGCAGGTCGTAGGAGACTTATGGCAAAGGTGCCCTCGTCCTTGTTGCTCCCAGTGAGGATGTTGCATCGCCGGAAGTCTGCGCCGTGACCACAAGAATGCATTAGTAGGTCACCAGCATGTCTTGGGGTGACAGAACACACAGGGTTAGTTGAGGGAGGAGCAACTCTCATGTAAGAGTTTACCAGGGAGTATAACGGGGGAGGGATATAATGAGGAGCATAATGAGAAGTATAATGCGGAGCATAATGGCGAGCATAAAGGGGATCATGAAGGGAAGCATAAAGGAGATCATAAAGGAGAGCATAAAGGAGATCATAAAGGGGAGCATAAAGGAGAGCATAAAGGAGAGCATAAAGGAGAGCATAAAGGAGAGCATAAAGGAGAGCATAAAGGAGAGAATAAAGGAGAACATAAAGGAGATCATAAAGGAGAGCATAAAGGAGAACATAAAAGAGATCATAAAGGAGAGCATAAAGTAGAGCATAAAGGAGAGCATAAAGGAGAGCATAAAGGAGAGCATAAAGTAGAGCATAAAGGAGAGCATAAAGTAGAGCATAAAGGAGATCATAAAGGAGAGCATAAAGGAGATCATAAAGGAGAGCATAAAGGAGAACATAAAAGGTAGTATTAAGTCTGGTATAAAGACAGTTATACTTGAGTTGAGTTGAGCTAAGAACCTACCTTTACTGCACTCAGGACATTCCCATACGCATCCCGTCTCCTCGTTCACCAGTCAGCGAAGAGTCACACTGCTAATCGTTCTCACCGCTATCTGATTGAAAGTTCTCCTGGTCTTCCCTCTCAATTTTGAGATTCTACCAGAACCACTGCCGATCTCCTGCAATCTAATCCTTTCCACGTACGGGTTCTTAATCTGTTCCCCCCACCTTCTCCATCTGGTCTTACAAGCGCAAGACCAGCCCCCCCCCCCCCTTGTCCATAGGCAATTTACCACCAAGAGGTGCATTCCCTGCCAGCCTGTCAGCCTGTTAATTAACCTGCACTCCGGCATGGCCAAGGCAAAATATCCATACAATTCTCACAATCTGTGACCTCTGAAGCGAGGTGAGCCATTCCACACGAAACATTCCTTTCTCAACCTTATTAAGCTTACTCCTTGAATCCGTGATGAAGACAATGTGTGTTGCAGGGGTCTCCTCTAACGAACGGAGAGGAACTGCTCACCCAGTTGCAATTTTGCGATTCCATGGTCTGTCTACTCTAACTGCTGCATGGTGTCGGACGGGAAACTGTCCACTCTAACTGCTGCATGGTGTCAGACGTGAAACTGTCCACTCTAATTGTTGCATGGTGTCAGACGTGAAACTGTCCACTCTAATTGTTGCATGGTGTCAGACGTGAAACTGTCCACTCTAATTGTTGCATGGTGTCAGACGTGAAACTGTCCACTCTAACTGTTGCATGGTGTCAGACGTAAAACTGTCCACTCTAATTGTTGCATGGTGTCAGACGTAAAACTGTCCACTCTAATTGTTGCATGGTGTCAGACGTGAAACTGTCCACTCTAACTGTTGCATGGTGTCAGACGTGAAACTGTTCACTTTAACTGCTGCATGGTGTCAGACGTAAAACTGTCCACTCTAATTGTTGCATAGTGTCAGACATGAAACTGTTAACTCTAACAGTTGCATGGTGTCAGACGTGAAACTGTCCACTCTAACTGTTGCATGGTGTCATACGTGAAACTGTCCACTTTAACTGCTGCATGGTGTCAGACGTAAAACTGTCCACTCTAATTGTTGCATAGTGTCAGACATAAAACTGTTAACTCTAACAGTTGCATGGTGTCAGACGTAAAACTGTCCACTCTTAATGTTGCATGGTGTCAGACGTGAAACTGTCCACTCTAATTGTTGCATGGTGTCAGACGTGAAACTGTCTACGCCAAGGCAGAAGTTGTTGGCACTCAAGCGGGTAGGAAGGGGGAGGAATGGTTGAGAAGCTACGATGTCCACCTGAGGTTTGGTTCCAAATTGCCAGTAGCTGATTTCAGACCCGGAGAGGGCACTGTCAAATTATTGACTGTCCCTAGGCCATGGGCACCGACTTGACTGCGATCTCAGACAGTAAATGTGGACAATTTAACTTTGATCTCAGACAGTAAATGTGGACAACTTAACTTAGTTCTCAGACAATAAATGTGGACAATTTAACTTAGATCTCAGACAGTAAATGTGGACAACTTAACTTAGTTCTCAGACAGTAAATGTGGAAATCTTGACTTTGATCTCCAACAGTAGATGTGGACAACTTAACTTAGTTCTCAGATAGTAAATGTGGACAACTTAACTTAGTTCTCAGACAGTAAATGTGGACAACTTAACTTAGTTCTCAGACAGTAAATGTGGACAACTTAACTTAGTTCTCAGACAGTAAATGTGGACAACTTAACTTAGTTCTCAGAAAGTAAATGTGGACAACTTAATTTAGTTCTCAGACAGTAAATGTGGACAACTTAACTTAGTTATCAGATAGTAAATGTGGACAACTTGACTTAGTTCTCAGACAGTAAATGTGAACAACTTAACTTAGTTCTCAGATATTAAATGTGGACAACTTAACATAGTTCTCAGACAGTAAATGTGGACAACTTAACTTAGTTCTCAGACAGTAAATGTGGACAACCTAACTTAGTTCTCAGACAGTAAATGTGGAAATCTTGACTTTGATCTCCAACAGTAGATGTGGACAACTTAACTTAGTTCTCAGATAGTAAATGTGGACAACTTAACTTAGTTCTCAGATAGTAAATGTGGACAACTTAACTTAGTTCTCAGATAGTAAATGTGGACAACTTAACTTAGTTCTCAGATAGTAAATGTGGACAACTTAACTTAGTTCTCAGATAGTAAATGTGGACAACTTAACTTAGTTCTCAGACAGTAAATGTGGACAACTTAACTTAGTTCTCAGATAGTAAATGTGGACAACTTGACTTAGTTCTCAGACAGTAAATGTGAACAACTTAACTTAGTTCTCAGATATTAAATGTGGACAACTTAACTTAGTTCTCAGACAGTAAATGTGGACAACTTAACTTAGTTTTCAGACAGTAAATGTGGACAACCTAACTTAGTTCTCAGACAGTAAATGTGGAAATATTGACTTTGATCTCCAACAGTAGATGTGGACAACTTAACTTAGTTCTCAGACAGTAAATGTGGACAACTTAACTTAGTTCTCAGATATGAAATGTGGACAACTTAACTTAGTTCTCAGACAGTAAATGTGGACAACTTAACTTAGTTCTCAGACAGTAAATGTGGACAACCTAACTTAGTTCTCAGACAGTAAATGTGGAAATCTTGACTTTGATCTCCAACAGTAGATGTGGACAACTTAACTTAGTTCTCAGATAGTAAATGTGGACAACTTATCTTAGTTCTCAGACAGTAAATGTGGACAACTTAACTTAGTTCTTAGACAGTAAATGTGGACAACTTAACTTAGTTCTCAGACAGTAAATGTGGAAATCTTGACTTTGATCTCCAACAGTAGATGTGGACAACTTAACTTAGTTCTCAGATAGTAAATGTGGACAACTTAACTTAGTTCTCAGACAGTAAATGTGGACAACTTAACTTAGTTCTCAGACAGTAAATGTGGACAACTTAACTTAGTTCTCAGACAGTAAATGTGGACAACTTAACTTAGTTCTCAGATAGTAAATTTGGACAATTTAACTTAGTTCTCAGACAGTAAATGTGGAAATCTTGACTTTGACCTCCAACAGTAGATGTGGACAACTTAACTTAGTTCTCAGATAGTAAATGTGGACAACTTAACTTAGTTCTCAGACAGTAAATGTGGACAACTTAACTTAGTTCTCAGACAGTAAATGTGGACAACTTAACTTAGTTCTCAGAAAGTAAATGTGGACAACTTAACTTAGTTCTCAGACAGTAAATGTGGACAACTTAACCTAGTTCTCAGACAGTAAATGTGGACAACTTAACTTAGTTCTCAGATAGTAAATGTGGACAACTTGACTTAGTTCTCAGACAGTAAATGTGAACAACTTAACTTAGTTCTCAGATATTAAATGTGGACAACTTAACTTAGTTCTCAGACAGTAAATGTGGACAACTTAACTTAGTTCTCAGACAGTAAATGTGGACAACCTAACTTAGTTCTCAGACAGTAAATGTGGAAATCTTGACTTTGATCTCCAACAGTAGATGTGGACAACTTAACTTAGTTCTCAGATAGTAAATGTGGACAACTTAACTTAGTTCTCAGACAGTAAATGTGGACAACTTAACTTAGTTCTCAGACAGTAAATGTGGACAACTTAACTTAGTTCTCAGACAGTAAATGTGGACAACTTAACTTAGTTCTCAGACAGTAAATGTGGACAACTTAACTTAGTTCTCAGATAGTAAATGTGGACAACTTGACTTAGTTCTCAGACAGTAAATGTGAACAACTTAACTTAGTGCTCAGATATTAAATATGGACAACTTAACTTAGATCTCAGACAGTAAATGTGGACAACTTAACTTAGTTCTCAGACAGTAAATGTGGACAACCTAACTTAGTTCTCAGACAGTAAATATGGAAATCTTGACTTTGATCTCCAACAGTAGATGTGGACAACTTAACTTAGTTCTCACATAGTAAATGTGGACAACTTAACTTAGTTCTCAGACAGTAAATGTGGACAACTTAACTTAGTTCTCAGACAGTAAATGTGGACAACTTAACTTAGTTCTCAGATAGTAAATGTGGACAACTTGACTTAGTTCTCAGACAGTAAATGTGAACAACTTAATTTAGTTCTCAGATATTAAATGTGGACAACTTAACTTAGTTCTCAGACAGTAAATGTGGAC
This sequence comes from Cepaea hortensis, assembly GCA_963921405.1. NCBI lineage: Eukaryota > Metazoa > Mollusca > Gastropoda > Stylommatophora > Helicidae > Cepaea > Cepaea hortensis. Next base: position 2,906,902 of record OY992896.1, on the reverse strand, counting down.
AACTTAACTTAGTTCTCAGACAGTAAATGTGGACAACCTAACTTAGTTCTCAGACAGTAAATGTGGAAATCTTGACTTTGATCTCCAACAGTAGATGTGGACAACTTAACTTAGTTCTCAGACAGTAAATGTGGACAACTTAACTTAGTTCTCAGATAGTAAATGTGGACAACTTAACTTAGTTCTCAGATAGTAAATGTGGACAACTTAACTTAGTTCTCAGATAGTAAATGTGGACAACTTAACTTAGTTCTCAGACAGTAAATGTGGAAATCTTGACTTTGATCTCCAACAGTAGATGTGGACAACTAAATTTAGATCTCAGAGAGTAAATGTGGACAACTTGACTTAGATTTCAGACAGTAAATGTGGACAACTTAACTTAGTTCTCAGACAGTAAATGTGGAAATCTTGACTTTGATCTCCAACAGTAGATGTGGACAACTAAATTTAGATCTCAGAGAGTAAATGTGGACAACTTGACTTAGATTTCAGACAGTAAATGTGGACAACTGGACTTTGTGCTGGAGACAGGAGCACAAGTGTAAGTGTATAGTACGCTCAGTTATGTCCAGCTAGCTTATGTGTGTGTGTGTGTGTGTGTGTGTGTGTGCGTGCGTGTGTGTGTGGTGTATGCATTTATGTGCTCGCGTGTGATTGCGCGCGGGCGTGTGCTTGTCTACTTGGCACACACCCACAGCACAATCTCTGAGAGTTAGTGTGCTCAAATATTTGCCAGAACTAAACATAATGCATTACTAAATGAGCGCTCATCGACACTTACAAAACGGTATATATTATATAAGGAAAAAGGCAGAAGACTCACTAGGCAATAGACACATTTCTAGCATAGACAAACATTTTTGACACGTGACTCCAAGCAAAGTTTCTGGCCATCTGAATGACCAGCAGGAGTTACCGTACCTGTACTTGGTGTATTCGATAATGACACACTGGATATCTGAATAATCAGCAGGAGTTACCGTACCTGTACTTGGTGGATTCGATAATGACACAGTGGATATCTGAATAATCAGCAGGAGTTACCGTACCTGTACTTGGTGGATTCGATAATGACACACTGGACATCTGAATGACCAGCAGGAGTTACCGTACCTGTAGTTGATGGAGGCCACAATGACACACTGGACATCTGAATGACCAGCAGGAGTTACCGTACCTGTAGTTGGTGGAGCCACAATGACACACTGGACATCTGAATGACCAGCAGGAGGTACCGTACCTGTAGTTGATGGAGGCCACAATGACACACTGGACATCTCAATGACCAGCAGGAGGTACCGTACCTGTAGTTGATGGAGGCCACAATAAGACACTGGACATCTGAATGACCAGCAGGAGTTACCGTACCTGTAGTTGGTGGAGGCCACAATAAGACACTGGACATCTGAATGACCAGCAGGAGTTACCGTACCTGTAGTTGATGGAGGCCACAATGACACACTGGACATCTCAATGACCAGCAAGAGTTACCGTACCTGTAGTTGATGGAGGCCACAATGACACACTGGACATCTCAATGACCAGCAGGAGTTATCGTACCTGTAGTTGGTGGAGGCCACAATGACACACTCCGAGGCCGCTAGGCTGGCCCCGTTGTAGATTTTTTCGGTTGATGAACCGAAGGTAAAAGCTCCCCCGTGAAGCCAAAACATGGTGGTCAGTCTTCCCGATGCACTCCTATAGCGAGGTATCCAGAGGTTGAGGTAGAGGCAGTCCTCACTGAGGGGTCCGGGTGGGCTGGGGACAAAGCCCTGGTCTGGGCCGACCGGCACCTGAGAGAGATATGCATAAAGTCAGTCATAGGTAGCTGGCCATCACACACCTGGCTGGACACGTCAGACATTGGAAGGACAACATATTCTATGCACGGAGGTCCGCATGGCCGAATGGATAAGAATGCGCGTTCTTAATAATCCTGTGTGATGATGTCGAGGTAAAGGTTTCAACCCCTACACCGGACAGCTGGACTAAAATGTTGACTTCTCGTCCTGGACTTATAGACGTCAATTACAAGTACCTCTGAAGTGGGAGTGTGTTCACCTGGACAAGGTAATAGGGAAAGCTAATCCACGTGTAACATTCAGTCGGGTGCTACTATAATTAGTGTGTATGGACTACGCTTGATTTCTATGAGATCGAGCGAAAACAAAAATATTCTAGGCACAACGGGAATTCAAATCTTAGCCATGTCGTCACTACGGGCCCGGGGTGAAAGTTCAAGGTCTAGTGCAGTGTCCATGACATCGTGACCTCCAGCATGTTGATATTGTCCCTGTGTGTGTATTTCAGGATATAAGGCGAGGACACGCTGGCGAAGTTGATACAGAATTGCACTGATAATGTCATAAGTGACGGTCGGGTGTGGTTTGAGGCCCAGCCTCGTTGCTTGCCAAAGTGAGGTACAGACTAACCACTTGTCCCACCTTGCTCCCCTGTATACATGTGTTGGTGCTATCTTATAACAGACTCATGGCTACAAACTGCTTGGGGACAATGTTCAGTTACCTGCATAGCCTTGTACAGGACGTCGCAGTCAACACCAGCGCTTGTATACTGTTTATTATCTCGTGGCAAGTTTACGTTCAGTAGTTTGCCATTGCTTTCTAAACGACCGGCATCCATACCATTTATAAAAATCAATGCAAGGCGGTCTGCTGCCAAATCGTTCGTAGCTGTGTTTCGAACGCGGTATGCGGGATTATGAACTGTGTCCATAACTCCTTGGCCACGGATCGGGACAATGTATTAATTATAATTTATAAAGACGGCCATCAGCCCAGGATTTGAACCGTGACAGTCTGTCTCCCTGTTTCCACATAGGCAATGAAATCTTCTTCTTCTTCTTTCGTTCGCTTGAAATATGTCTATAACTGCAATGTTGTCTCTTGTATGAATCTAACAATGAATGAATCACCCCCCCCCCCCCCAAAAAAAAAAAAAAAAAAAATCAACCATCGGCTTTACTAAAACACGATTATAGAAACAAATTGGACGTTGCGGCCAAAGCCTTCGTCAGCACAGAACAAACAAACACAAACCGACACAAAACTACATTAAATACACTACATGACAATAGTATTAAGGGTACTTATCTGAATCTGTATGCTAGCTTGGAGTGACTGACGACTGAGACGCGTTCAGTGGATTGTATGGGATTGTTTCTACATAGAACTTTAGTCTGTCTCACAGTTCACGGTGCTCGCACAGATCTGACACTCATTTTATAAAACTGATAGGAACCTGGCTCCCATTTCCTCATTGCGCTACTAAAACACACTATGCCAACAGTAGCCAGGCGAAGACTTTACACCCTACACTCACGGAGAACTCTTCAGCTGCACATTAATACCCCTTAATACTATTGTCATGTAGTGTATTTAATGTAGTTTTGTGTCGGTTTGTGTTTGTTTGTTCTGTGCTGACGAAGGCTTTGGCCGCAACGTCCAATTTGTTTCTTATAATCGTGTTTTAGTAAAGCTGATGGTTGATGATTTTGTGTGTGTGTGTGATTCATTCATTGTTAGATTCATACAAGAGACAATATTGCAGTTATAGATATATTTCAAGCGAACGAAAGAAGAAGAAGAAGATTTCATTGCCTATGTGAAAACAGGGAGACAGACTGTCACGGTTCAAATCCTGGGTTGGTGGCCGTCTTTATAAATTATAATTAATACATTGCCCCGATCCGTGGCCAAGGAGTTATGGACACAGTTCTTAATCCCGCATACCGCGTTCGAAACACAGCTACGAACGATTTGGCAGCAGACCGCCTTGCATTGATTTTTATAAATGGTATGGATGCCGGTCGTTCAGAAAGCAATGGCAAACTTCTGAACGTAAACTTGCCACGAGATAATAAACAGTATACAAGCGCTGGTGTTGACTGCGACGTCCTGTACAAGGTTATGCAGGTAACTGAACATTGTCCCCAAGCAGTTTGCAGCCATGAGTCTGTTATAAGATAGCGCCAACACATGTATACAGGGGAGGAAGGTGGGACAAGTGGTTAGTCTGTACCTCACTTTGGCAAGCAACGAGGCTGGGCTTCAAACCACACCCGACCGTCACTTATGACATTACCAGTGCAATTCTGTATCAACTTCGCCAGCGTGTCCTCGCCTTATATCCTGAAATACACACACAGGGACAATATCAACATGCTGGAGGTCACGATGTCATGGACACTGCACTAGACCTTGAACTTTCACCCCGGGCCCGTAGTGACGACATGGCTTAGATTTGAATTCCCGTTGTGCCTAGAATATTTTTGTTTTCGCTCGATCTCATTGAAATCAAGCGTAGTCCATACACACTAATTATAGTAGCACCCGACTGAATGTTACACGTGGATTAGCTTTCCCTATTACCTTGTCCAGGTGAACACACTCCCACTTCATAGGTACTTGTAATTGACGTCTATAAGTCCAGGACGAGAAGTCAACATTTTAGTCCAGCTGTCCGGTGTAGGGGTTGAAACCTTTACCTCGACATCATCACACAGGATTATTAAGAACGCGCATTCTTATCCATTCGGCCATGCGGACCTCCGTGCATAGAATATGTTGTCCTTCCAATGTCTGACGTGTCCAGCCAGGTGTGTGATGGCCACCTACCTATGACTGACTTTATGCATATCTCTCTCAGGTGCCGGTCGGCCCAGACCAGGGCTTTGTCCCCAGCCCACCCGCACCCCTCAGTGAGGACTGCCTCTACCTCAACCTCTGGATACCCCGTTGTAGGAGTGCATCGGGGAGACTTGACCACCATGTTTTGGCTTCACGGGGGAGCTTTTACCTTCGGTTCATCAACCGAAAAAATCTACAACGGGGCCAGCCTAGCGGCCTCGGAGTGTGTCATTGTGGCCTCCACCAACTACAGGTACGATAACTCCTGCTGGTCATTGAGATGTCCAGTGTCTTATTGTGGCCTCCATCAACTACAGGTACGATAACTCCTGCTGGTCATTGAGATGTCCAGTGTCTTATTGTGGCCTCCATCAACTACAGGTACGATAACTCCTGCTGGTCATTGAGATGTCCAGTGTCTTATTGTGGCCTCCATCAACTACAGGTACGATAACTCCTGCTGGTCATTGAGATGTCCAGTGTGTCATTGTGGCCTCCACCAACTACAGGTACGGTAACTCCTGCTGGTCATTGAGATGTCCAGTGTGTCATTGTGTCATTATCGATTCCAGACAGATAGTCGGGAACGGGAACGGGAGCTTATATGACTACTTATGAACTATATGAATTAAATGAGATGCTCCCCACCATGAGCTGGGCGAAGCCGGGCCGGCCAGACAGACAGACAGACAGACAGGCAGACAGACAGACAGACAGACAGATAGATAGATAGATAGATAGATAGATAGATGGATAGATCCCCGCCAGGACCTGGGCGAAGCCGGGCCGTGTCAGCTAGTACACACACACACACACACACACACACACACACACACACACACACATATATATATATATATATACAAAATATGTACATTATACATATACCTGCCGACCTCCCTGACCTAGTGGTTAACGTCTTTCTCCGAAATCTCGTATATTCTCGTGAGTAACGTAACCTGCGCGAGAATCGGTAGGTGTGTGTGTGTGTGTGTGTGTTTGGGGGGGGGGGAGTTATAATATCATTACTTCCTTCTTGCTCACTGCACACAGCTAGAGATCAACAGCAACGAGAGAAGCTGAGGGCCCTACACCCCCAGTATATCCACCATCCGTTCTGCCTCTCATTCACACCTATCTGTCCTTTATCTCTTACAATGAACAGTGCCGAGAGAAGCTATGGTAGACACACCCACAGGATATCCATTATCCGGGCTGTCTCTGGTACATGTCGTTCCTTGATTCCTAATATAGGATGTGCAATCACACACAGTAAGAGAAAACCTGTGGGTCATACACCAGTACCACACAGTAAAATAATCTAGCTTTTCTGTGCCTATCCATATCATGTGTATGACCGGCGGTTGGATCTTATACAACCCCAAATAACACAAGCAATTGGCGATTTGATATTATAATACGTGGTATAACAATCAACCTTACTGGCATATTTCATAGGTAACAGTATGAGTGAAACCTTGTATTTGTAGACCGTCCTACTCCGAATACCCCATATGGCATATCGCAGAAACTATACCAAACTCTCTCTCTCTCTCTCTCTCTCTCTCTCTCTCTCTCTCTCTCTCTCTCTCTCTCTCTCTCTCTCTCTCTCCTTTCTCATATATACCACGCACATGTCTATGTATACTATTGTATGAATGTTTGTTGATGGATGTAGATGTATGTGTGTGAGTTCACACATATCAGTCCACCCAGACTTTAGGACTCGCCTCATAACAACATATAGGAGTACGCTATATGAGTTTTGTTATTACCGCCATCATACTTGGGTGCACACTTCATTGCTCTTCAATATTCATCCACTAGGGCCAACCCATTCATTGGCACCCACTCATGCTTTGTAAGTACATCAAGTGGGCCTCCTCAGTTTCCCAGATAACTATCACAGTTTCCCGACCTACATACAGACACAATTTGATTACTGCTCTACAATATGGGACGGTTGTTCCAATTCAAGCACCAAGCGACTTTACTCGCTTCAGAAACGGGCCATGAGGTTAATTTATAGCAAACATTCAACTGACAATCCTAGCCTGCATAAACGCCTTCAGTTACTACCACTCCGCAAACGTCTGCTTTTCAATAAGGCCAAACTAATTCACAAAATCCTACATCGGAATGCCCCAAATTACCTTTGATCCATTGTTTGAATATAATGCTAGACACAGTAAACGATTAAATATATTACACATTCCGAAGCCTAGGATAGACTTATACAAAACAAGCTTAACGTACTCTGCAGCTCAGCTGTGGAACAATCTTCCACATGAAATAAAAGACATCACCAATCCGTATACATATAATCGCAAATTATTTGAACACTATCTCAGTACGGATTACCTTCCCCCTTAATAATAGAAATAATAATAATAATAAAACCCTAGTATAACAGCCAGTCCGCTTTTGGTAGGCCAGTATATTCCCCATAGCTAATAACAAGTGCCACACCATTTATTACTATTACTGAGTCGTGTAGTATTGATTTTTCATTTTTCCACATGCCTTTATAATGAATATCTTTTATATTGTTGCTGTTTTCAGTTAGCCTTGAATGATGTGTGAATGGTATAATGTATGAAAGAGAGCGATAAAGGGGCAGAATGTTAGACGGGCCTGCGTGCCCAATTCTTAACCCTTTCGAAATAAAGTTGTGTTGTTGTTGTTGTTGTTGTTGTTGTTGTTGTTGTTGTTGTTGTTGTTGTTGACCTACCTTCCTGTCTCCGCGCCCCCCCCCCTTCTTTTAATGTAGCACTTCCATTCAAGTACCTGGGATGCTCACTGAACCGTTACACCCACCACCCAGATACCATCCCATACTACACTACCTAGGCTGTGTATAAGATAACGGTGACATTAGGGGCAATATACAGCTTTGGATTCTGAGGTAAGTAGGAACATTTTTTTTTAAAATTTTCATTTTCTCTTCATTGCTTTCATTTTTTCATCTTTTTATTCTTCTCATCCCGTCGTTACGCCTTAATTTAGTCACCGTAGGGTCTTCTCCGTGATTATGTGTTGTATGTTGTGTATGTATTTATTTGCTGATCAAGGCTAGGCGCCGCAACGTCCTGTAGGTGTCGTAATTCTGTTATTTAAAGCTGCATTACTTTGTGTTATTTTATATTGTTTACTCCTGGTACAGGAAACTACGCATGTCCGTCTTGCTTGAGATATCAAAGTGAAAACGTATTTGAAGACAGCTTGAGCTGAATTGTGACTTCACCCATGGCACCTAAAGGTTATTTCTTGATATTTAAATATTGCGCACAACTCACTCCTGGCAACGCTGATCGTATTCAAGTAAGAACCTAACTCTTATACGATCATAATCAGCTTTGCCAGCAGGGGTTGTGATTAATATTTAAATTTCACATCCCGGAAGAAAAAAAAAAAACAACAACAACTAAATCAATTTCTTGAGATGACAACATTTTATTACTAGCCCAAACCAGAGACCTGTGACAGCTGCATCATTAACCCCAGGCCCGTGAAGGGGATCCCAACGTCTTACAATGTTCACCTGTGTATCGTGACGTCATATATGTTGCAGGCGAAATTTTAAACAGTGCATGCTCTGTCACTGATCCTTCCCGTGTTAAGCGCGAGCTGTGAGGTGCTGGATGTTTCACCAGGAGACTCTCGCCACGGCATCGCGAGTCTGGCTTTTCCGACTTTGTATTTGTGACGAAACGGGACTAGATACAGTCTGTCCTCTGGATTATTTCCTTTTGGTTGGAATACGCCGGGTTAGTCTCCCTTGATATGGTGACCATAACTAGGGAATTCCCCGGTAAATAGTCCATGACGTCACAATTCTGGTGACTTCTAGAATATGCTAGAATGTCCCCGGCCCAGTGCGTACGAGGTTGGTTGGCACGTTGGACTCACAATTGTGTGGAACTCACGAGGTTTTGGAGTTCTCCCTGATCCTTGGGATACTCGGGGCCCGAGAAGTCTTGTGGCAGCGCCCTTAGCTATCCACCGTCAGTAGCCAGCCGAATTTCGTCAAGGAAGGCCCAGTAACTCACTGCTAGAAGAGATGTCTTTTTCGCAGTCAGAGCGGACACCTGCAGTCGAGTGATGTGATTTCAAGATCATAGGTAATGTTGAATTACTTAAGTATTAGCCGTTGTCCGTAAATATACTGCGACGTTTAATCGCCGGCCGAAATAATTATCTCCTCGGAGCGCATAAACTGAAGCTCCGCCTATCTGCATTAATAATTAGCCGCTATCGATCGGCTAAGAGTATTGAGGTCAGATGTCTGATAGCTACAAGCGTGTATAAACAGTGTTCCATCTGATAATTAAGTAAATCCGATGTTAGTACATCTGATAGAATGTATTTACTGATAGAGTACAAATTATATGCATTGTTAGGGATATGTATGTTATTATCACTGCTATGTGTAAGTAGGTTCGGGTAATTTACCAACTGTGTAGCAGATGTGTTACCTATCTGGTTTAGTGGTTACATACTCAAGGCTGGCAGGAAGTTTGACTTCGTTACATTGTGATGCTAGAATCATTTAATAGTGATAAGTTATTGCTTGTTATTATTATTGATGTGTCATTTGCTTGGCTAGAATAAGATGGTAATTTATGTCTTATATCAGTGATGGTATTATTCCGGGAACAAGGTGGTGTTATTTCATTAGGATGTGCAGGTAAGTATTTGCTGTGTGAAGATGCCAGTGATATTCCACTTAGACAGAAATGTTTTATAATTACCGGACAGCGGTTGATAGAAAGTATTTATGATGCCTGACGTCAGTGCTTGTTTACATGCCTGTCCGCCAGAGTGACCATGCGTGTCCAATCGTGCGTATGCCTAGCCAATCGACTGGTTATTAGGCATGTCAGACCGACCGTTATGTTGTATGTCCGACCCAAAGCGATCGTGCTTAACCGAAGGTGGAATTAACATACCCGACCGAGAGCGATGCGGCGCTCTGTAATCGACGCCGTTGCGTCTATGTAGATCCGAACTATGTACAGAACCTGGTCTGTCTCTATTATTCTCCTCTTCAAAAAACCTGACTCTGATAATGGAGTAACTGATTCACTGCAGTGAGGAAGTAGTAGTATCCTCTGTGGTCATTGGTCCACATAAGGGGAACTGGAGATTTAGGAGAGGGGGGCTGGTAGCCTCTCTAAAAAGGATGACGTGGCCTAATTCGCCACGGACAAAGATGCGCTGGACCCACATTAGCTGTGGGAAAGTGTTTTCGGTGGAGGGCCACCATATCTGTGCTAGACCTGCACAGACTTGACCGTCATAGATGAAGGTCAATTAATAAAGGTCAAACGTTGTTCTGGGACGGAGATCCCAGAACAAAAGCTGTTGCTGTGTTCTGAGTTTGTTAATTAAGTTTAACAATTCCTAGTTATAAGTTATTAATGCTAAGATAATGAATTGTGAGGAAGATAATTTATTAAGGTTGTGTAGTCATTAATGAGTTAGGTTTAATTAGTTGATCCATGGGTGAAAGGATTGATTAATTGTTGAGCTAGTTAGAAGGAGGATATGTCCGGCTGGGCACCTCCTAGATAATATAACCACTACATTGAAAGAGAAGTAGATGTATTCTTTTGGTTGATGGATGGTGAAGAAACAGGAGTGGATTAGCACCAGACGAAGGATACTTTGACAGAGTCATACAGTCTACTCTGGTGCTATCGGGCTATCTGTTGCCCAGACGAGTTACTTAACTATACACTGGTGTATTATTGCTTTCTCCTGCAGCCTCATGCCTATACATTGTAACTAAGAGTAGATCGATGATGTTGATGATCACTTATATATATATATATATATATATATATATATATATATATATATATATATATATATATTGTATTATATATATTACTGAGAGGCATGTATTAATGTGGAGATGCAGTGTAGTCCTTGTTGTAGTTGAGTACTCACACCAACCCTTCCATGTTTCAGGATCTGTTATAGGTTAGATCCTATGGAGATTCAGGAGCTCAACCATAAGCTCCATGGGACTTGCTCGTTCCAGTGCCAATCGAGATGAGATTTGAGGCGTTACTGGGAGCAGTCATCTGAATCTGCCTACAATACTGGAGAATCAATTGAGTTGAGATTAGCCCGGTAGGTCTAGGCTAAGACCACCGCCAAGAGTCCGACGAAGTTAGTCAATCGATCCAGATAGGGTCAGAGATTAGAGCGTCTATTGGTTCCCACCAGCGAGGTACTGGTACATGTCTCAATCAATGATAACCTGGGGATTTTCCAGACCAATGAAGTTCAGGTGTTGAAACGAATGTTTACCAGTCATGTCCATGGCCTGTTTATTAAGCTTCCGGCCCGGCTGGGTCGTAATGGGACACATTGTCTAAAGTTCACGGAATCGCAAGGGTGAATCAACAGTGGTGTTCTGTTTTTTTTTTGAAGCCATGAACAGGGTCATATTACCGGCAGCAGAGATTTGACATTCTGGTGAACTGTACAGGTAGTTGATACCTACCGAACTGAGTTGATGGACAGACTTGGTGGACTGTTAAGGTAGTTAATACCTACCGAACTGTGTAACATAGCTACATGAGAATATGTTCAGTGTTAACATTCATTTGTCGAGTCATGCAATTGTGACATTGTGGTACTATAGAGCCAGTGCTCCAGTTATAGGTTGCTGATAAGTGTTTCCCAGGAACTGGCGAGACAGAAGAGCAACCAGGCTCTTGTATATACCAGTGTATTGTGATATAGGACTTTTCTTCAGTGGGGGACATCTAGGATTCTAGGGTCGACCCAGACGTCATCAGCGGAGTGGAACTTGTGATTTAGTAAGTCATCGAGGGATGATCCTCAATTGTTGGTGAAGTGTCTGTCAGGCATTAGTCCTACGCCTGACCAGCCCGAGATCTTGTTCACAGTGGGAGGAGAAGACTTTGGAAGGGTCTATGCCTTGGAGTTCCTTTACACTGGAGGTTTCTCGGGTGAGTCGTTAATTACGACGGGACAGCCTCACGAACTTAAGTCACATGCTCTGTGATGAAGACGGATCATCAGGAGATCTTCTCGTGTACATATTGTCTTCTATCCTGGCTTTCAGCCATCCTTCTCTAAGTTACAGTTGACGTATTTAGAAATTAAATTTTGCTTTGTTAGCGATGGCTTTGTGTATTAGTATGACTGTTGTCTTGTCCGGGCCCCCTTTGGGTAGGAATCCATAAGAGGGGAGGGAAAGGTCAGCTGTCTCGGCTTGTGTGGGGCCTTATAGATGTAAAGTCTTATTGGGGTGGTCGGAGCAAAGGATGGGGATATTAACTATAGTAACAAACCTGTCCAAGCCCCGGGGGTCTTGTTACAGTATTCCTCCATGACGGACAAGAATGGGAGGACGTGCTAGGATTTTGTACAGTATAGAGCAACCTTCGTGAGACCTGGTTGAGCTCCAAGCCATTTTCTTATCCATTTGCTTATCTTCATCTCAATGGCCTCCACTGTGCTCATGCATAAATCGTATATCAGCAAAGGCCATTGGAGTTTCAGAACCAGCATGAATTGTAGACACCAGATCTGGAATTTGCCTATCAGTCTGCTTTTCTCTATGGTACGCAGACCGATTACCGCTGTTTCTTATACTTCAATTACCGCCTTCCTGTCCGTCAGGGTGGCTTCGTACACACGGCCGAGACTCTTTATTGGTTCCTCTACCTCGGTGAGGATTGCCTGCCCGGCAGCCATCAACAACCTTTCCACCGTTCTTCCCTTCATGATCGACATGCTTCTTGATTTCTTCGGTTTGCAGGTCACCCTGCACCAGTGAATCAGTTCATCTAGTCTGTTGAGGATGCTGCGGGCATCACCCTACTTCGGTGTTAGGATCGTCATGTCGTCCATTAAGGCCTTCAGTGACGGCATGGTTGGTTCCTCGCCGAGTCACGGACTCTGTAGCCGGATACCTTATCCAGGATCACCTGGCCGTGACGAATTATACATCCCATGGCAATACCTGTCGCCAGTCGTCCCTAGGGGGGAAGTGGAGTCAACAGGCACACTGTTTAACATCCTTTTCCTTATCGTGGGTCTCTGCCGGACATTTGTCTACAAACCCCCTGTCAGTCTTAGGTACTCTCTCTCTCTCTCTCTCTCTCTCTCTCTCTCTCTTCTCTCTCTCTCTCTCTCTCTCTCTCTCTCTCCCCCTCTCTCTCTCTCTCTCTCTCTCTTTCTCTCTCTCTCTCTCTCTCCCCCCCCTCTCTCTCTCTCTCTCTCTCTCTCTCTCTCTCCCCCCTCTCTCTCTCTCTCTCTCTCTCTCTCTCTCTCTCTCTCTCTCCTCTTCTTCTTCTTACCACTAATCAATACTCTTCATATTGTTTCAGAACATACCCACACAAGACTGTAGTTTAACAAATGATAAAATAAAACATTTAATACAGAAAAGTGTCACGTGTGTGTGTGCAATGTTTGTGTGTGGAAATATGTAATATTTTCTATGGTGTATGCGAGAAGAGATCAGTGAGCCCAGGATCGTTCCTCATCACGGTCGGCCATACCACATCACACCATAGTAAGTTCCAAACAGGTCTAACCGAATGAAGAATCTCTCCGGACAATAGTTGACTTCTTGGAGTTAATCATATATAGTCTGGTGACTGGACTCCACTACTGAATATAGTATACCAACGTCCATAAGTTCAGAACCCCCAATATATTTAATGTGTCTATAACGATCCTGGAACCTAGGAATCTCGGGACTTCTCTCACACGACTCCCCAAGAAACAAACTGATGTCTGTTCGAGTAAGTTCCTCCTGTATGTTTGTACAAGTTTACTGAACTGGTTTCCTCACCATTATGCCTTCTCTATATAATAATGTTACTGCCTTGAGAAGTAATCACCTTTAGGCCTTCTCTATATAATAAGGTTATTGTCCTGAGAAGTAATCACCATTCATTTGAATCCGCCTTTTCAGGACCTCAGTCACTGACAACCAGCCCTTTTTATGTTAAACACTCTGGGCTTTGATGAGGCCATGATTGGTGGAACGGTGTCCCATTTGCCGACACCATTTAACATAACTTCACTCAGTGTGACTGCTATTTTCCTACTCTCCCCGCTGTCCTTAATTTCTCCGGTACAGTAAAATATCACCCAGTATGACTGGCATTGTCCACACCTCGTAGTAATACTTCCTTTCTTTTACACAGTGGAACCTGTAGAGAATAGAACATTCTGTGAGAGAAAAACCCTATTCGAAACCACTATAGGTGATTGTAGGCCAAAGGCCACTCAGACATGTATCCTGATTAACCTAGAACTACACTCTAGCATAAAGGCACAATAGTTCTTCACATTTGGGTGGTAAGGAAAAGGAAAGACCAAACGGACAAACACAGGAGCCCCAGTAGGCCTCTCTACCGGAATATCCCACCATTTACATTTCCCTTATTCCCCCAGCCATCCAGAATCTCACCGAATATCATCCCATTACACTGGTGTTACCCTGCCGAGTGAAATGATATATCACTCTACCTCGTTTAAGCTAGGCATCAGCCAGCTGCGGCCGACGCTCCTAGACTACATTCACACAACACACTATCACAATGTTCTAGTCCTAAGCTTTATTTAATACTAGACTACCTTATGCTAGTGTTCCTGTTCGGAGTCGGAATTCACAATTCATCACAGTTTCCAAAACACAGGAGACCCCGTAAATCCTCTTCTCCATTAGAACTAGGAACAACCAAACACTCCCTTCAAGAGTATTACATTCCACTGATCGCAAGTTTAGTTAATTTCCCCCAGCCAAAATGTTGCACGAGTGACGTCACTCACGTGACCGGACTTCAATCAAGACGGCACCGCCCCCCCCCCCTTCTCCATTCTCCTGAGATCCGGGCAAACAGAATGCCGACGTTTCCCTTTGATCTCGGGACTTCTCCTGGAATCCCGGTGGTGTCTGAAATTGGGAACATATTTCTCCACATCAAATAGTTGTGGCGCCTAGCGATGGCGGCTTCAGGCCTTTCATCAATTCTGGATCTGAATTCTCCAGTATTATGTGACAATACCTACCTGCAGGTCGATCTATCTAGTCGTGACAGTCGTGGTCGAGAAACGGAGAGAGATTATCGAGAAGTACCGCATGAGCATTGTTCGTATCTTCTCGGGCATAGATACGTCGTTAGGGCATGTCACACTATCTGCTGGGGTACTGACCCGTATGCCTTGGCAATATCCAACCATATCAGGTGGAGGTATTCCTTCTTTATCTTCGCTCTCTTGATGGCTTCCTAGATGGTGCCATGTTCTAAACATCCGGGTACTCCAGGGATACCAGTTTTGGAACCGTCGTGTCGAGCAAGAGGCTGTAAAATGCAATATTTGAGGGCAGGGTGACCGTCCAAGAAATATATATAATATATAATTTATTGCTGCGGGATCCGGGTGCTTGACCGTTTGACTGGAAACACATTATCCAGTAGTGTAGTGCCGCGTCAAGATAGCGCCACGCACCAGTGGGCATAGTTCAGCGACTTATCTACGACTTATCTACAGCTGGGTATAAATATGGGGATGATTTCTGGGGACACTGATGTCGTCATCGCTTGTACTTGAGTGAGTATTGTTGTGTTCACGATGTTGATTTCTTAAGTTGTCACCCTTGTTTGTTTTATTGCTCATTGTCTGTTAGCGTTCTCAGACATTTACACTTCGGTCACTGGAACATTTATTAGTCTGTTGTTGTTGTTGTTGTTGTTGTTGTTGTTGTTGTTGTTGCTACTGATGCTGCTGTTGCTGCTGTTGCTGCTGTTGGTGATACAAGGAAGAGCTATAACTAACGTAGTTGTTGGACATATACACGAAGGAACTATAACTAACGTAGTTGTTGGTGATACAAGGAGGAACTATAACTAACGTAGTTGTTGGTGATACAAGGAGAAACTATAACTAACGTAGTTATTGGTGATACAAGGAGGAACTATAACTAACGTAGTTGTTGGTGATACAAGGAGGAACTATAACTAACGTAGTTGTTGGTTATACATGGAGGAACTATAACTAACGTAGTTGTTGGTGATACAAGGATGAACTATAACTAACGTAGTTGTTGGTGATACATGGAGGAACTATAACTAACGTAGTTGTTGGTAATACAAGGAGGAACTATAACTAACGTAATTGTTGGACATATACACGAAGGAACTATAACTAACGTAGTTGTTGGTGATACAAGGAGGAACTATAACTAACGTAGTTGTTGGTGATACAAGGAGGAACTATAACTAACGTAGTTGTTGGACATATACACGAAGGAACTATAACTAACGTAGTTGTTGGTGATACAAGGAGGAACTATAACTAACGTAGTTGTTGGTGATACAAGGAGGAACTATAACTAACGTATTTGTTGGTGATACAGGGAGGAACTATAACTAACGTAGTTGTTGGTGATACAAGGAGGAACTATAACTAACGTAGTTGTTGGTTATACATGGAGGAACTATAACTAACGTAGTTGTTGGTGATACAAGGAGGAACTATAACTAACGTAGTTGTTGTACATATACACGAAGGAACTATAACTAACGAAGTTATTGGTGATACAAGGAGGAACTATAACTAACGTAGTTGTTCGTGATACAAGAAGGAACTAAAATTAACGTATTTGCTGGTGATACACGGAGGAACTATAACTAACGTAGTTGTTGGTTATACTTGGAGGAACTATAACCAAAGTAGTTGTTGGTGATACATGGAGGAACTATAACTAACGTAGTCGTTGTTGATATATGGAGGAACTTTAACTAACGTAGAATTTAGATTTATACATGGAGAACTATAACTAACGTAGTTGTTAGATTTATACATGGACGAACTATAACTAACGTAGTTGTTGGTGATACATGTAGGAACTTTAACTAACGTAGTTGTTGGATTTATACATGGAGAACTATAACTAACGTAGTTGTTAGATTTATACATGGAGAACTATAACTAACGTAGTTGTTAGATTTAAACATGGAGGAACTTTAACTAACGTAGTTGTTGGTGATACATGGAGAAACTTTAACTAACGTAGTTGTTGGTGATGCAAGGAGGAACTATAACTAACGTAGTTGTTGGTTATACAAGTAGGAACTATAACTAACGTAGTTGTTGGTGATACATGGAGGAACTTTAACTAACGTAGTTGTTAGATTTATACATGGAGGAACTTTAACTAACATAGTTGTTGGTGATACATGGAGAACTATAACTAACGTAGTTGTTGGTGATACATGAAGAGCTATAACTAACGTAGTTGTTGGTGATACATGGAGAACTATAACGAACGTAGTTGTTAGATTTATACATGGAGAACTATAACTAAAGTAGTTATTAGATTTATACATGGAGGAACTATAACTAACGTAGTTGTTGGTGATACATGGAAAACTATAACTAACGTAGTTGTTGGTGATACATGGAGGAACTACAACTAACGTAGTTGTTGGTGATACAAGGAGGAACTATAACTAACGTAGTTGTTGGTGATACATGGAAAACTATAACTAACGTAGTTGTTGGTGATACATGGAGGAACTATAACTAACGTAGTTGTTGGTGATACAAGGAGGAACTATAACTAACGTAGTTGTTAGATTTATACATGGAGAACTATAACTAACGTAGTTGTTAGATTTATACATGGAGGAACTATAACTAACGCAGTTGTTAGATTTATTCATGGAGGAACTATAACTAACGTAGTTGTTGGTGATACATGGAGAATTATAACTAACGTAGTTGTTTGATTTATTCATGGAGGAACTATAACTAACGTAGTTGTTAGATTTATTCATGGAGGAACTATAACTAACGTAGTTGTTGGTGATACATGGAGAATTATAACTAACGTAGTTGTTAGATTTATACATGGAGGAACTACAACTAACGTAGTTGTTGGTGATACAAGGAGGGACTATAACTAACGTAGTTGTTGGTGATACATGGAGGAACTATAACTAACTTAGTTGTTAGATTTATAGATGGAGAAACTATAACTAGCGTAGTTATGATTGCAACGTGGAGAAACTATAACTAAAAAGTTTGTTGCACATAAATAAGGAGGAACTTTAACTAACATAGTTGTTAGATTTATACATGGAGGAACTATAACTAGCGTAGTTGTTAATGATACATGGAGGAACTGTAACTAGTGTAGATCTTTGTGATACCGTGAGGAACTATAACTAATGTATTTATTGGTGATACAAGGAGGAACTATAACTAACGGAATTGTTGGATATATACATGAAGAAACTACAACTAATGTATTATTTAGACATACGTGGAGGGACTAGAACTAATGTATTATCTAGACACACATGGAGGAAATACAACTAATGTATTATTTAGATATACATGGAGGAATAAAATTAATGTATTATCAAAATATACTTTAAGGAATTACAACTACTGTAATATCAAGGTATACTCGGGGAACTACAACTAATTATTTATCTGTTTATATCTGGAGGATACAGTATTACTATCCACATCACTGAATGTTATAGATTGATTGATTGATTTAGGAACCGACATCACAGCATTCGGGGCATTCCCATAAGTTCTCTGTCCCCATCTTCAGAAGCCAGCGAAGAGTTCCAACCCCAATAGTACCAGTAGCAATCTGATTATATGTGCGTCTCGCCTTTCCTCTAAACGTCTAGCATCGGCCAGATCCCCTCGTCAATCTACGCTGTCGCATTCTTGCAAGACCATGGTGATCCATTTGCTCCTCCGATTGTACACGTGTTCCCACAAGGCCGCAACCACGTCTGCCTTATCTTGCATCAATACTCCACCAAGTTTTGCAGAGCCAGCCAATCTGTCGACCTGTTCATTCCCCAGCACACCAGCATGTCTCGGAGAAAACATCCAGACGATGCTTGTCACCCGTGATAACCGAAGCGAAGCAAGCCACTCTGTACGAAGCTTGCCTGTCCTCACCCTACTCAGCATGCTTTCTGAGTCAGTTACAATCACAACGTGTGTGTGTGTGCGTGTGTGTGTGTGTGTGTGTGTGTGTGTGTGTGTGTGTGTGTGTGTCGTATTCTCCGTCCAAAGGAAAGCTGCACTGACTGCCTCCACCTCCATTCTTAAGCTAGATGTTGTGGTATCATATGCCAGGCTCTCCTGCACCAAACGTCGACCATTAACCTTTGCCAAGAACCCCCATGCACTTCTACTACCCCTGAACACCGAACCATCTATGTAGATAATCACATCACCCGGGCGAGCATTATCCTGAATGTTGTAGAAAACTAAATAACCTCAACCCAAAGAAATAGTGAAAATCACAACTTATATCTTAACATAGTAAAAACAAAAAGCCGGCTGCCTGGCCGAGGGGTTAGCAGCTTTTCTCCTTTAATTCCTAATACTCTCGTGGTCGACGTGAGCGGACGAGAATTAGAAGTGGTTCAAGTCACGCTAGTGACTTATGAGAGTATGGAGCTGGTCGCTCAGAAAGTCGTGGCGTGCTGATGAGCGTAATCTAGCCTAGGAATCAACATACAGCTGAAAGATGCTGGTGTTGACCGCAATATCCTGAAACAGGATGGAAACGCGGGAAAATGATTAGTAAAAACAAAGATAATGCATACAGATAAAACTGCTATGGAGAAGGAAATATATGTTAATGAGGAACAATTGGAGGTGGTGGAACATTTTGAATATCCTGGGTCATTTATTACCAACAACGGTGACACAATGAAAGAAATTAAACGACGACTGTCAAATGCTCTTCAAAGATTAAAACAAATAAATAAATTATGGAGTGGGACAGATAGAACTACAAAAATTAGATTTTTAAGAGCATGCATCTGTCACATTGCAACACTCGCCTGTGAGATCTGGACATTTACTAAACAAACTGAACAACGCATAAATGCCTTTGAATATAAATGTTATAGACGGGTTCTAAGAATATCTTGGCTAAAAAAAAAGAACAAATGCATCCATACTTTAAGAGCTAAATATTCAAGAGGGTTGGCTATTAAAGACAATAAAACAAAGAAAATTGATATATTTTGGTTACTTGAAACGTCATGAAAGTTTGGAGAGAACAATAATGGAGGGCTATATACCTGGTAAGAGAGGAAGAGGAAGGCCACAGAGAAGATGGCTGCAGGATGTGGTGGATGATCTCCAGATGAGTGTATCGGACGAGGGACATCTTGCTTGTGATCGAGAAGTTTTCCGGAAGGCTGTTATGGGAGCGAGGTTCTGCAAAGGACATGCTACTGAACGAATGAATGAATGAATGAATGAATGAATGAATGAATGAATGAATGATCTAGAGGAAATACAACTAATATATTATCAATATATACTTGGAGGAAACACAACTAATGTATTACAAAGATATATTTAGAGGAACACCACCTAATGTGTTATAAAGATATACTTAGAGGAACTACAACTAATGTATTATCACGATATACGTGTAGGAACTACAACTAATTTATTATCTACGAAGGGGCTTCAATTGAAGACCTTAAATGTGTGTATGTGGGTGGTTTTATTGTGGGCGAGTATATTCTGAAAAAGTAAATAACAAGTGTATCATTTATTGATGTACTCAACACTGCCTTCAATGCAAGCCCCCCAGCGCCGATAACGTGCTTGGATTCCTGTGAGATCATTTACATCACAGGTTCACTATCACGTGATTCATCTTCAGAATTTCATGGAATAAGTGCACTGTGCACTTAACCTCCTATTGTGGTGCAAGCTGCTCGTGCAGGGGGTGTTCACACACATTAAAACCGCCAGCAAGAAGTGTCCCGCCTGGACAGGGCGATGTTCCTCGCAAACACGACATGAAATATACTACATCATAACACAACATCAAATATACTATATCACAACACGACATCAAAGACTACGTCACAACACGACATCAAAGACTACGTCACAACACGACATCAAACATTACATCACAACATGACATAAAACACATTACATCACAACACACCATCAAACAGTACATCACAAAAATGCCCTGGCCATCCTCACTGTCAGCCCTACACAGATTGGAAGACTTGAAAAGGTACAAAACGAAGCCATGCGCATCATTTTGGGCTGCACGAGAGACACCAGCTGTGTAGCAATGAGATACCTCCTTGACTTCCCGACAATGGAACACAGGATCAAGATCTGGAGAGCTCGTACATACTTAAAAATAAGTGCAGATGAGCAGCACCCTCTGCATGACGCTATATTCAGAGAAAAGGGTGACAGGCTAAAGAGGAGCAAGTCATGGATGGGTCGGGCGTAAGATGTCATCAGACAGGTCTGCAGTCTTACCAGTATCAACCCCGGCAAGGAATGGGTGCCGGTGCCTCCAGCTTTTAAGTGTACCTTCTCCTGCATTATCACACTCGACAGACGGTGCAGAGAGCAGAACCCTGCCGCTGTCAATGCAGAGGTTAACGCGCTCATCTGTGAACACTCAGATAGCCCCGAAGTGCTCATCTATACAGATGGATCTGTTGTAAAGCAGCAGAGAAGTGCGTGGGCATTTACAGCCCGTTCAGCGGGCCGAACCGTTCAAGAATCCAGTGGTGCCCACTCTATGACCACGAGCAGCATGACGATGGAGGTGATGGCAGTTACACAGGCTTTCATATGGCTGGAATCACAGCATTATACCAACGTGTGTGTACTAAGTGATTCAATGAGCATGATTCAGAAGGTTGAAGCTGGATCTGTACGTAGACAGTGGACTGAGTCGCTGCGGAAGTCCGTTGTCCGCAAAGCCACCTTCACCTTCGTCCCGGGACATGCGGGAGTCGAGGGAAATGAACGAGCTGATAAACTGGCTGGCTCTGCACCCCCTGTAGATGGCCAGCCCATGGATCGTGCCGACGTTATTAACGCCCTTAAAGATATGGCGAGAACAGAGGATTTTGACGCCAGTGACTCCACATCGCTGTCCAGGATGAAAGACCTGGGAGTAAGAATCGGCACAGCCAGACGCGAGAGGTACATCGGGAAAACAAAGCGCCTCGTCAACCAACACAGAACTGGCACTATTAGCCACCGGACGCTGATGCATATGCTGGGGGGAGGATCTGAGCACCTATGGACATGTCCGGAGTGCAACGAAGATACCCCAACTGATAACTAACTAACTAATCACAACACACGAGTGAGTTCCCTTGAAGCAAGATGTCGGGACATTTCTTCGTCCCGTAAAATGGAACGTGTTTTTTCCGAAATGTGTATGGATTAAGTGTTTTTTTCGTGGTGAAATGGAATTCGGACCGTGTAACGGAGTTCGTGCTCGCGCGCCCGGACTTCTTTCGGCGTATCATCGGCGCCCGGTTGCGATAGTTAATCCTAACATGACGACCAGACGACCAGCAAGGACACAACGTGGTAAGAGGGCGGGCGCACGCAGAAGGCGTTTAAAATGTGATAGATTGGGTATCGGAAACGTTCGAGTACTGTACTGGAACTGTGCATCATTTAGTCAACGCCGACCCATTCTTGAAAAACTACTCTACGGAAACGATATCGTAGTCATACAAGAAACACAGCTCGGCGACGGAACAGTCAATGTCGCGGGATTTAAGGGATTCTTTAACAGGCGGCACCTCGGACAAGCCATTCTGGTCCGCGACAACATACTAGTGTCTGAGATCGATATGTCTTCCTGGAACAGTAATGCCCTGCAAGTGCAGGCATTAAGAATAATGACACCAGTGCAGCTTGTAATCGTGAAAGTTTATGCGCGAAATGGGAAGGTCGACGTGCGACAATGGCAGAGTTTTTTCGATATGGATGAAAGGCATATCATCTACTGTGTGGACTTCAATGCCGGAGGTAGTCAATGGGGGAATTTGCATCACCAATAGACAGGGAGAAGATCTGGAGGACGCCCTGGCATCTGCTGCCCTAATCTGTCTGAATGATGGGAAGGTCACTAGAATAGCCACTCGATCAGGTGACTCTGACAGCGTCATTGACTTGGCTCTGGTGTCGCCAACCATCGCACCAAGGTGCCGGTGGGGCACACTGGGATACCACGATAGTGACCACTACCCTTGTGTCATCCTGATCAAGAAAGACGGGGTCATGAGTCAAAGAAACAAGACAAATGCCTTCCCGTACGACAACACTGGTCAAGACGCCATAAGCAAGATCAGAAGAAGAAAACTAACTACCTCCCGCAGGAGACAAGAAAGATGGTTGCAGCCACCATGGTGGAATGGAGAGGTCGAGAAGGCATGGCTGGGAAAGAGGCAGGCTGTCAAAGACTGGCAAAAGGCCAGAAAGGCTAACATGCCACAGGTTGAGTTGGCGGACCTGAAGACTGAGGTCGATAGGACGACGACTTTATTCAAATCCTGCACCAAACAGGCCAAGGCCGAGAAATGGGACGAGTTCTGCAGGAAGGTGTGCTCCGAGCGATCTCTTACGACATTCTGGCGCCTCCACAAGAGCATGAACGGTGCTGCACAACGTAGGGGTATTCCAGACTTTCAAGGCACAGACCTCGCATGGAAAAAGTCGGATGCGGATAAAGGTAAGGCCCTTCTTGCACGCATAGAACAGACTGACCAGAAAGACGAGCCCGCCAGACAGAGGACCACAACGACACTCTCTCAGTTGTGCGAGGGGGTCGGGACAGACGAAGAATGGACAATCACAGCTGAGTTATTGCGTGCGATGCTCAAGAAATCACCTAACACCGCCCCAGGCCCAGACGGCATCCGGTATGGTGACCTACTGGTGATATCAGATGATGACATGGAAGAACTGGCCAGAGAATTCAACACCAGTATCCAGAGGGGTCAGGTCAAAGAAGAATGGCTACACAGCTACTTTTTGCCGTTGCCAAAACCGAACAAAGACCATTCCAAGATAAGCGGCTACAGAATCATTACGATGCAGAATACTGTTGGCAAGCTACTGGAGAAAATTGTAGCACACAGACTTGCTTGGGACTTGGAACAGCTCGGCTGCTTCCCGCCCACACTTGGAGGATACAGACGCAACAAAGAGTCATGGCTGAATGCGGCGGTCTTTGCTCAAGATGTTTACGAAGGATTTCAGGTCAGAGAAGAGACATGTGCGGCCGCCATAGACTTAGAGGACGCATATAACAGAGTATCTTTCGAGCACTTGATGCAAACCCTCCTCAGACTGAAAGTGCACCCTCACCTTGTACGATGGATAGCTGCAGTTCTACTCCAAAGGAAGGTGGTGCTAAGATGCGGGAGTTGGTCTTCTGAGCCGATAATGATATGTCCAGGATTGCCGCAGGGTTCACCACTGTCATCAGTACTATTCAACGTGTATACGGTGCCGATCACTGAACAACAGTTGGACGGGAGGGGTAGGACTCTGTCATTCGTTGACGACATCCTCGTGTATCGACAGGGTCGAGATAGACAGGCGGTTGCCAATGATATGCAGGGCGAACTAGATCGAATTTCCTCATGGTGTGCTGATGCCGATGCACTTGTCAACCCTGCAAAGGCAACGGTTACATGGTTCTCACTAAACAACCATATTGTGAAAACAGACCTGCCGGCAGTAAGAATGGATGGGAGCATTTTGAGTAGAACCCAGTCAATGACATATCTTGGCGTGAGGCTTGATCGTAGCCTGTCCTTCAGAGATCATGTCGATTATGTCATAACGAAGGCTCGAAAAGGTTTGTCAGCAATGAGAGTCATGGCGGCTGCCAATATCGAGCAAAGACAGCTAATACTTCTGTTCCAAGGACTTGTGCTTTCACCCATCGAGTATGCCCTGGCCATCCTCACTGTCAGCCCTACACAGATTGGAAGACTTGAAAAGGTACAAAACGAAGCCATGCGCATCATTTTAGGCTGCACAAGAGACACCAGCTGTGAAGCAATGAGATACCTCCTTGACTTCCCGACAATGGAACACAGGATCAAGATCTGGAGAGCTCGTACATACTTAAAAATAAGTGCAGATGAGCAGCACCCTCTGCATGACGCTATATTCAGAGAAAAGGGTGACAGGCTAAAGAGGGGCAAATCATGGATGGGTCGGGCGGAAGATGTCGTCAGACAGGTCTGCAGCCTTACCAGTATCAACCCCGGCAAGGAATGGGTGCCGGTGCCTCCAGCTTTTAAGTGCACTTTCTCCTGCATTATCACACTCGACAGACGGTCGAGACAGAACCCTGCCGCTGTCAATGCAGAGGTTAACGCGCTCATCTATGAACACTCAGATAGCCCCGAAGTGCTCATCTATACAGATGGATCTGTTGTAAAGCAGCAGAGAAGTGCGTGGGCATTTACAGCCCGTTCAGCGGGCCGAACCGTTCAAGAATCCAGTGGTGCCCACTCTATGACCACGAGCAGCATGACGATGGAGGTGATGGCAGTTACACAGGCCTTCATATGGCTGGAATCACAGCATTATACCAACGTGTGTGTACTAAGTGATTCAATGAGCATGATTCAGAAGGTCGAAGCTGGATCTGTACGTAGACAGTGGACTGAATCGCTGCGGAAGTCTGGTGCCCGTAAAGTCACCTTCATCTTCGTCCCGGGACTTGCGGGAGTCGAGGGAAATGAACGAGCTGACAAACTGGCTGGCTCTGCACCCCCTGTAGATGGCCAGCCCATGGATCGTGCCGATGTTATTAACGTCCTTAAAGATATGGCGAGAACAGAGGACTTTGACGTCAGTGATTCCACATCGCTGTCCAGGATGAAAGACCTGGGAGTAAGAATCGGCACAGCCAGACGCGAGAGGTACATCGGGAAAACAAAGCGCCTCGTCAACCAACACAGAACTGGCACTATTAGCCACCGGACGCTGATGCATATGCTGGGGGGAGGATCTGAGCACCTATGGACATGTCTGGAGTGCAATGAAGATACCCCAACTGGTAACTGATAACTGATCACAACACACCATCAAACAGTACATCACAAACTGACATCAAACACATTACATCACAACACAACATCACAATACAGCATCAAGTACACAACATCAAACACTACGTCACAACACAGCATTAAACAGTACATCATAACACAACATGAAACACTACATAACAACATAACATCAAACACTACATCACAAACTGACATCAAACACTACATCACAACACGACATCAAACACTACATCACAACATAACATCAAGCACTACATCACAACACGACATCAAACACACAACATCACAACACGACATCAAAAACTACGCCACAACACGACATCAAACACTACGCCACAACACGACATCAAACACTACATCACAAAACGACATCACATACATTACATCAAACACTACATCACAACACGACATCAAACACTATATCACAACACGACATCAAAGACTACATCACAACACTACATCACAACATAACATCAAACACTACATCACAACACGACATCAAACACTACGTCACAACACGACATCAAACACTACGCCACAACACGACATCAAACATTACATCACAACATAACATCAAACACTACGCCACAACACGACATCAAACACTACATCACAACACGACATCAAACACTACATCACAACACGACATCAAACACAACGTCACAACACGACATTAAACACTACGTCACAACACGACATCAAACACTACATCACAACACGACATCAAACACTATGTCACAACACGACATCAAACACTACATCACAACACGACATCAAACACTACATCACAACACGACATCAAACACTACGTCACAAAACGACATCAAACACTACATCACAACATGACACCAAACACTACATCACAACACGACATCAAACACTACATCACAAGACGACATCAAACACTACATCACAACACGACATCAAACACTACATCACAACACAACATCAAACACTACGTCACAACACGACACCAAACACTACATCACAACACGACATCACATACATTACATCACAACACTACATCACAACACGACATTAAACACTACATCACAACACAACATCAAAAACAACATCACAACACGACATCAAACACTACGTCACAACACGACACCAAACACTACATCACATCACGACATCACATACATTCAACACGACATCACATATATTACATCACAACACGACATCCCATACATTACATCACAACACGATATCACATAGTTACATCACAACACGACATCACATACATTACATCACAACACGACATCACATACATTACATCACAACACGACATCACGTACATTACATCACAACACCATATCACATAATTACATCACCACACGACATCACATAATTACACCATTACATCACAACACGACATCACATACATTACATCACAATACGACATCACATACATTACATCACAACACGACATCACATAGATTACATCACAACACGATATCACATACATTACATCACAACACGACATCACATACATTACATCACAACACGACATCACGTACATTACATCACAACACCATATCACATAATTACATCACCACACGACATCACATAATTACACCATTACATCACAACACGACATCACATACATTACATCACAACACGACATCACATACATTACATCACAACACGACATCACATACATTACATCACAAAACGACAACACATATATTACATCACAGCAGGACATCACATACATTACATCACAACACTACATCACATACATTACATCACAACACGACATCACATACATTACATCACAATACGACATCACATACATTACATCACAACACAATATCAAACACTACGTCACAACACACATTAAACACAACATCACAACACAACATCACAACACAACATCACAACACAACATCACAACACAACATCAAACAAAACATCACAAACTGACATCAAACATATTACATCACAACACAACATCACAACACAGCATCAAACAGTACATCACAACACAACATTAAACAGAACATCACAACACAACATCAAAAACTACATCACAACACAACATTAAACAGTACATCAAAACACAACATTATACAGTACTTCACAACACAACATTAAACAGTACATCACAACACAACATCAAACAGTACATCACAACACAACATCAAACAGTACATCACAACACAACATCAAACACAACATCACAACACAACATCAAACAGTAAATCACAACACAACATCAAACAATACATCACAACACAACATCAAACACAACATCACAACACAACATCAAACAGTACATCACAACACAACATCAAACACAACATCACACACTGACATCAAACACATTACATCACAACACAACATCACAACACAGCATCAAACAGTACGTCATAACACAACATGAAACACAACATCACAACACGACATTAAACAGTACATCAAAACACAACATTAAACAGTACATCACAACACAACATCAAACATTACATCAAAACACAACATTAAACTGTACATCACAACACAACATTAAACAGTACATCACAACACATTATTAAACAGTACATCACAACACGACATTAAACAGTACATCACAACACAACATTAAACAGTACATCACACCACAACATCAAACAGTACATCACAACACAACATCAAACAGTACACCACAACACGACATTAATCAGTACATCACAACACAACATTAAACAGTACATCACAACACAACATTAAACAGTACATCAGAACACGACATTAAACAGTACATCACAACACAACATCAAACACAGTACATCACAACACGACATCAAACACTACATCACAAACTGACATCAAACACATTACATCACAACACAGCATCACAACACGACATCAAATACACAACATCAAACACTACGCCACAACACAGCATTAAACAGTACATTATAACACGACATCAAACACCACATCACAACACAACATCAAATAGTACATCACAACACAACATCAAACACAACATCACAACACAAATAGTACATCACAACACAACATCAAACAGTACATCACAACACAACATCAAACACAACATCACAACACAACATCAAACAGTACATCACAACACAACATCAAACACAACATCACACACTGACATCAAACACATTACATCACAACACAACATCACAACACAGCATCAAACAGTACGTCATAATACAACATGAAACACAACATCACAACACGACATTAAACAGTACATCAAAACACAACATTAAACAGTACATCACAACACAACATCAAACACTACATCAAAACACAACATTAAACAGTACATCACAACACAACATTAAACAGTACATCACAACACAACATTAAACAGTACATCACAACACAACTTTAAACAGTACATCACAACACAACATTAAACAGTACATCACAACACAACATCAAACAGTACATCACAACACAACATCAAACAGTACACCACAACACGACATTAATCAGTACATCACAACACAACATTAAACAGTACATCACAACACAACATTAAACAGTACATCACAACACGACATTAAACAGTACATCACAACACAACATCAAACAGTACATCACAACACAACATCAAACACTACATCACAAACTGACATCAAACACATTACATCACAACACAGCATCACAACACGACATCAAATACACAACATCAAACACTACGCCACAACACAGCATTAAACAGTACATCATAACACGACATTAAACACCACATCACAACACGACATAAAACACATTACATACAACACGACATAAAACACTCTACATCACAAAACAGCAACAGACATATTCCATCACAAACGCACCAAACATATCACATACAACTGTGTCAGTGGTTGTCCCATCTACAGTAACCACCAGCTGCAGAAGTAGTTCCTCACATTCCAGCCATGACTGTTGCCGTGTGTCTACTGCTGACCCTGGCTGTGGCCCTGGTCTACTGTGACGAGCCGAGAAGTGACAGGTATGGCTATAGCCATGACAACACGGTTCACACCACTCTCGGCCGTGTACAGGGTCTTACAGAGAATATCCCAGTCGACAACGGCCGGCAAGTACCGGTTGACGTGTACTGGGGAATACCCTTCGCCAAGCCACCACTGGGAGATTTGAGATTCAGACGTTCACTACCCGCTGACCCCTGGGAAGGGATCTTCCAGGCCAGGACACCCCCAAACTCCTGTGCCCAGGTGAGATGATTTACGTTTTATTAATGGAATGTTTATGAAGAATATTTACATGCCACAAGACATTCGGAGTTGAGTAGTAGGGTACATTTTGTGTGACCGAACGGTCCATGTTGCTTAACCGCTGACAGGGAAACGTTCATGATTGCCTGTCTTAAGGTGGGTCAGTCCGGACCCAGGTGATTGAAGGGTCGAATCCGGAGAGGGTGTCTGGTCAAATGCACGCGATTATGGGTCAACTGTGGGTGGGTGTAGATGGACACGTCGTTATCTGGAACAGCAGGACAAGCTGAATCATTGCGGGAGGGGGTGGAGCAGACTGGGGCCGCATCATACTAACTGAAATACCGTAGTTGCAAATGTTGCATGGATCAGGGAGCTATGCACATGACGGCTGAGACTACCCACACTGCATCTATTGTCAGAGTCTTGCATAACACAAGACAAGTAGCTCGTTTTCTGGCAAGTGTGAAGTAATATCAAACTATCAAATCACACGAAGTGAATATCCGAAAGTATTATTCACACGTTTTATTGACGCGCCGCATTTATCATCGCACAAACATCGCGCACTGACAATCCATAACAATCATTATAGCATGAACAATATCACTACAATACATAATAATACATGCAAGCAATAAACATCTCACTTACAGTCAAACTATACAAGCGTTCGACCCAGTCTCCCACTGTCATACAGGCTAGCTCTCAAGGCAGATTCAAACTCAACTCGCATTCCCTTGCGACCTGTCCTTTCAACGATCTGAGCCCGTCTGCCAGTTCTGGCGTCCTACACGCTTACACGCACACGTCAGCTGGTGCCCCCTGCACGGTTCACGGGGTGAACTCAATTGCTGTGCGTGGCTACCTATCCGGGCGTCGGTAACGACGCCGCGTTCTCTCTGCCGTGTCTAACATTATTCAGGGTTGCGTGTTGTTATGTTGTCTGGCGTTGGTACAGACAACGCGTCGCAACCTCGGATGTGAGACCTTGATACTCTCCACACCCCTTTTTCATGAAAGGATTTCCTTTCATGTACAATATATATCTAGGTGTTATTAAACATGTCAAAGTCGAACATTCTACATTAACAATTAATAAATATATACAGGTGAATAGTCAACAATATGTATACACCACTTATGTTGCACTATGAAGTACAACAGTCAAGTACAATCTATTTAATGGGCATTACCTCGCTGTGACCCAGCTAGTCCGGTAGGTATCGGCTAAACTGGCCCCTACCTCACAACCAAGAACAAAAATACTAAAATAATCAGGTCAAGCCGTGAGCATCTCCCTCTGAGATGACTCCTCCATCAGACCTCTATTTAGAGTTTCTAATGAAGGTCAACAGTTTTGGCAATATACTGTCCATATCTAAACGATGTTACATTGACATGTTATTTATCAAGCACACATGTTAATGGTTACAATACATATTTACATATCACCAATAATTTAGAATAATGTCCCCTGGTTATTATACAGAAAATTTAGGAACAATAATTTATCGTCGTTTACAAGACATAAATTACACTTGCAAACTCATTTCTTAGTGTCATAATTTGATCCTTATTGACAAATGTGCACAAAAAGTCACGTTTGTAGAGAAGCAATCAAGTTATGATGCTGAGATTACATCCTATACAAATCAACATATACAATTCCGTATATGGGAATATTTTAAATCACATTTTAATACAACGTCATACATTTATATACTTTTAATAATATGCAAAAACTCGGAAGTATACAGCTGTACTATTACATGTGTTGTGATGTCATTCAAACAAAGCTGGTCCGTTCTAGATGGATCTTCTATAAACGGAGTAGTAGTTGTTACTATCAGTTGTTGGATCATCTCTTCCGTCTTCTGCTTGGATTGTACTGTCGCAGTCATCTTTCGTACCTTGTTAAAACGTCTTGGGCACCTCGGTCTGGATACTTTAGGATTACCTCACGTTTTAGTGGCTTGGTAACTTCTTGGATCCTCTAGTGTTGTCCCGTGACACTTCTCCGTAGTGTCTGGTTGTTAAAATATTTATGTATTTACAATAATAATTACATTCTTTCTCATATCTCACAGTTATACAACACATTAGTTTACATAATACTGATTTCATTCTTTCACATATCTCACAATTATATACGCATTCATTCGCATGATAATAATAAGAATTACAACATGTACATAAGTTATATACATTGGGAGATACAATCTTCCCCATCACAATGGTGTACACAGCGTTACTGACACATTGTCACAATTGGCTGTAGTACTGAGCACTATCTACGTTGCAGTTTTATACACCCTCTGCACTGTGCTCTGGTGTCGACTGGGTATTAGGTTCGTTGTATGGACATCTCGACAAAAGGTCTGCAAGACAGTTTTGTGAACCTTTTATGTGGTTAACCTCATAGCTATAGTCCTGCAGAAGAAGGGACCATCTTGCCACCCTGCTGTTACTAGGCGTTCCTCTGGTAACAATTATCAGCGGAGTATTATCTGTTTCAATAATGAAATGTTTGCCTAACAAAAATCTAGAAAGTTTACGTACCGAAAATACCATGGCAAGAGCCTCGAGTTCCGGTGTACTGTAATTTCGTTCGCTGGTGTTCAGTTTTCGAGAGACGTAGTATACTGGGTACAAGATTTTGTCGTGCTCCTGGAGAAGCACACCTCCAATGGCTACGGAGCTCGCATCACATCTTAATCTAAAAGTAATATTCAAATTTGGCAATTTCAAAATAGGTGATTTAGAAAAATAAGAAAGAATTTTCGTAAATGCTGGCCTTAAACATTCACTGTTTACAATCACATTGGGGTGTTTATTTGTTAGTAGATCAGTGAAACATTTGGTCAATTCAGCAAAATGAGGAATAAACTGTCTATAATAGTTTAAAAGACCTAACACACTTCGCAACTGTTTCTTAGTTGTCGGAAGCGACAATTTCAAAATTCTGGACATGATGTTATCGTCAGTTGATATAAAGCCATTTGAGATCTTATAGCCCAAAAATGAAATTTCCTGAAAGGCTATATCCACTTTGGAAGGTTTTAAAGTCAGTCCATGATGTCTAATTCTGTCAAATGTCTGCTGTAGTGCTGTTATGTGCTCTGTCATGATTTTTGTGTGTATGCAAATGTCGTCCATGTACCAAATGATGTTAGCAATGTCTGTCAAAAGGATTCTTGTCATTCTGACGAAGGTAGCTGGTGCATTGACTAATCCGAAAGGTAGTTTACACCATTCGTATAAACCCCAAGGTGTGGCAAATGCAGTCAGATGTATACTATCAGGATGTACAGCTATCTGCCAGTAGCCTTTTGACATGTCAAGTTTAGTAAAATAACGTGAGTCAGATAGTTCAGTCAAGATGTCTTCACAGTTGCTCATTGGTTCTAAATCCAACTGTGTAATACTGTTGAGTTTACGATAGTCCACGCAAAGTCTAATAGTGTTGTCCTTTTTTGCGTACCAAAACTATTGGTGAACAGAAATGAGATTGTGAACGTCGAATGATATGATTTGTTTCTAATTCAATGATTTCTTGATGAAGTTTTTCTTTATAGTGTATAGGGATGGAATATGGTCTACACTTAATAGGAACGTCAGATGTTAAGATGATTTGGTGTTGCACTAAATCTGTCTGTCCTGGGCTGTCCGAAAAGATCGTCCGGTATTCGTGTATCAGTTGTCTGCAACTGTCAGTTTGTGTCTGAGTCAGTTTAGGATTTACCTTAATGTCTTGTAAGTTGGTCGTCGTGTCAAGACCTGGTGTCGGTATCTCGTCAGTGTCGTTGTCGTCCGTCTGGTCCACTATGGAGGTGCTTGCTGCAGTCTCTACTTGTTCGTCTTGCCTGTGGTGATATGGTTTGAGCATGTTAATATGAAAAATCTTA
This sequence comes from Cepaea hortensis, assembly GCA_963921405.1. Taxonomy (NCBI): domain Eukaryota; kingdom Metazoa; phylum Mollusca; class Gastropoda; order Stylommatophora; family Helicidae; genus Cepaea; species Cepaea hortensis. The sequence continues at coordinate 2,873,213 of OY992896.1, read as the reverse complement.
TGTTTGTCCCTAACTGCAATCTCGTAATCTACCGTCGAAATTTGTCGTAGCACTTTGAACGGTCCTTGCCATGAGTCAGTTAGGAGATGTCTATCACTTGGCAAAAGAAGAAGAACGTCCTGTCCTGGCGTCAGTGTAATAGTTCTATTTCCTCTGTTAGCATATTGTCGGTAAATAGCTCCTGATTTTTGGAGAGCTTCTTTGGCTAATATACATGATTTCATAATTCTATCACGCAATGATGTTACATGTTCATATGGTGAAATGGGTATAGACACAGTTGTACTTCCAGTCAACACAGATTCATACAGAGATAATGGGCCGCGTGGTTGTGCACCATATAACATTTCGAATGGTGAGAACCCAGTGCTGGAATGGGGCACTTCCCTATATGCAAACAAAATGGCAGGCAGATAAGTATCCCAATCTTCAGGATGTTCTTGGGTTACCTTAGAGAGCATATGTTTCATATCGCCATTAATCTTTTCTACTATACCGGTCGAATGTGGGTGATATGGACTGTTGAAGCATTGTTTAACACCCAACATTTTGGTAAAGGCTTGTGTAGCCGAGGAAATAAATTGGCTACCCCGATCTGAAAGGATGGTATCAGGGAATCCTACCCTCGCAAAAATATGAAAGAACACTTCCATGATGTCGTTGGAAGTTATTTTCTTCATTGGAATTGCCTCTGGCCAACGAGTACATAGATCAATGATGGTTACAATGTATCTATTACCTTTAGATGTTATGTGGTTCAGAGGACCAACTATATCGACCGAGATCTTTTCAAACAGTCTACTAGCCAAATCAGTAACTTGCAATTCAGCTTGTGGGTGTTTACCCTTTTTGACAAGCTTTTGACAGATGTCACACGATCTGCAATACTGTTTGGTATCGTTGCAAAACTTTGGCCAATAAAATTGAGTATGTAACCTTGCTCTAGTTTTAGCATAAGCCATGTGTCCTGCAAAGGGTATGTCATGAGCTATGTTCAATGCTTGCTTGCGGTTTTCTAACGGTAGCACTGTTTGTTCTATAGTGCTGGAACCTCTGGTGTAATACCGTGTTAGAATTCCGTTTTTGAGGGCAAAGTACCATTGAGCATTCTTTGCTACTCTTGGCTTTTGGCCTATAAGTTTAAAATACTTTTGCAGAGATCGATCGGCTTTCTGAGATGTTATAAACGTCTCCCTAGTTGTCTCAGGAGATGTTACAACAGGACTTACTCGTTGTAAAGCCTCTGTTTGATCGATTCGATCTTGCATCTGTGCAGTAGATCGAGTCACTGCATTTACTACATTACAACGATCATTCTCATCACACATTGATGTTACATTCACACAATTACATGTATGTTCTGGCATAGCCAGGTTGGTATTTGTACATTCAATTACAGGTGGTAATACATCATGAATGGTGATTGGTGATGCAGGTGAAGTGGTAGTATCAATATTACAACTGACAGATGATGTATTGATGTCATGTGGTATGTCATTCACTTCAGGAAGGTTTCCAATAATAATATCACAGCAAGGATTGGTTAATGCTGCGCATTTCACCTTTCCTGTAAGGAATGGTGTAGTTATATATGCCCATGCAAGTGGATATTTCTCTATGTTCCCTGAGAATGTCCTGCATGTGAAATATTTACCACTATATTGTGTTGGTAAAATATAATCTCTCTTTACACTAATGAGAGTACTCCCGCTATCACGTAAGACTGTGGCAGCTTTACCATTAACATACCCCTGGTGTATGTTTAGTATACCTTTGGAGTTTACTACAGAATTGGCCTCCTCACTGATAATAGGTATAGAATGGCCGCATGTTAACACGCCATCCTCATGAAATTGATCACAAATGGTACATTTTTCCTGATGGAACACTTCAATGGAATGTGCTGAGTTTACTGGGTGATCTTGTATACTTTCGTCTTCTGATGAAGAACTGTCAAACATGGCTGCATTAGCCTTTTTGGTCATTGACTTGCCTTTACAATCCTTACGCCAGTGACCAAAAGCCTTACAAAGGTAACATTTTGTAAGTTTTTTGTAGTTCTTCCTTTCTTTATCTTGCTTAGAAATGTAATTATGCAAGTAAGCAGTGTACCCAGGATGTTGGTCGCACATATCATGCTCATTGTGTGTATAGTTGCAATATCTACACTGATATAATTTCTCTGCACCTTGTTTATAGGTCTTTGTTTGGTATTTGACCCTGCCTGATATTTGCCATATGTAGCTGCTGCTACAAAGTCTGTGCTGGTCAGACTACTAGAGAAACAATGCTTATTGGCTGCAAAATAACCAGAGCCACGACTTTCAATCTGTTGAACACTTTCACACTGACATTCAAACAAAAATTTAGAAAAGGGGGCTGGGAGAGATGCAATAATCTTATCTCTCAACATAAGGTCAACTAATTTGTCATAACTTCCATTTACTTTGGCTGCTGACAGCCATTTATAAAAAATATTTTGAATTTCTGAGATGTAATCCGAGAACGTGTGTGTTGGCTTAGGAGACAACTTCCTAAACTGTTCTCTATAACCTGATTCATCTAGCAAAAAATGTGACATAATTTTTGCTTTAATGTAAAGATAATCTTCTTTCAGGTCATTTGGGATCGACTCTATAACTTTAAGAGGTTCCCCAGAAAGACTTCTTACATATACTATCCCCCATTCAGGTTTAGGGATTTTGTAATGATCCATAACAAATTCAAAATTTTGGGTAAATGCTGCTATGCAATCACCTGTGTTGTAACTTCTGATCAGACCTTGGTACTTCTTATGAGGTTGATCTTTGTCTGTTTCTCTATTCACTTTATCTTTAGAACATTCAGCTTTTAGCTGTTCAATTTTCAGTTGTGTTTCTTGCTCTTCTCTCTTACTTTGGGCTAAGATCTCAGCTTGCCTCACTGCAGCTTCTGATTGTGCTTGTTGAAGCTTTAGAGCAGCTTCTGATTCTGCCTCTTTACTTTTCAGAGCAGCTTCTGATTGTGCTTGTTGAAGCTTTAAAGCAGCTTCTGCTTGTGCATATTGAAGCTTTAGAGCAGCTTCTGATTCTGCCTCTTTACTTTTCAGAGCCCTTTCGGCTGCTCTCTCATCCCTCTCACTAATTTGCTCTTGTTTCAAACAATATTCTGCATATTTACTTTCACTCCATGCTCTCAATCCCTCACCAGACATATTCATTTTTAAACCCATTTCAATGCAATCGTTTAAAGAAGACATGATGAACAATAGGTATGATGGAATAAATATAAACAAAATTTCTTATGATGTTAGTAAGTTACAAATATTTATAGCACAGTTAATGTCTAAAGCCAGACTAACGAAAGTATAAAGAAAGCTGAAAAAAATTGTATACTCAAGTAATCCTTGGGTACTGTGCTGTTCAGTGGTGCTCGAAATCACACTGGAACGTCTTTCGGGTTGACGCACAAAAAATTTTTGAAGTTCACCAGACTCAGGTAAAGTTGTCACAAAAACCCTGTACTTTTTAAACTAAACGAAATTAGAACGTTTGTAAATGTATGGTGTGTGTAATGTCACTGAAGTCTGTAAAGGTTTGTATGCTGTCAAGTATTATTGTTAGTCGTTACCACAATCACCAACTTTCACGCTCACACTGACTCTATTCAATGACATTCAAGAGCACGGCCGCCATTTTGGATGTTAGGTACAAAATTTGTTGACTTTAGTGCTAAGTCTGAAGACGCCTCGGTTGGCTTCAAATAATATCTTCACACTTATAATTTAATTAAATCAACTCTATTAATTCGTTACTTTACCTTAATCTATGACTTGCGCAATTCTATCGGCATGTTCACATTCGCTTCAAACTCGGACAAAATTTTTTTTTATACGTTCGCATTTGATTCAAAACCCGGACGAAAGCCACCACATTCGCACTTGTCAGAGTCTTGCATAACACAAGACAAGTAGCTCGTTTTCTGGCAAGTGTGAAGTAATATCAAACTATCAAATCACACGAAGTGAATATCCGAAAGTATTATTCACACGTTTTATTGACGCGCCGCATTTATCATCGCACAAACATCGCGCACTGACAATCCATAACAATCATTATAGCATGAACAATATCACTACAATACATAATAATACATGCAAGCAATAAACATCTCACTTACAGTCAAACTATACAAGCGTTCGACCCAGTCTCCCACTGTCATACAGGCTAGCTCTCAAGGCAGATTCAAACTCAACTCGCATTCCCTTGCGACCTGTCCTTTCAACGATCTGAGCCCGTCTGCCAGTTCTGGCGTCCTACACGCTTACACGCACACGTCAGCTGGTGTCCCCTGCACGGTTCACGGGGTGAACTCAATTGCTGTGCGTGGCTACCTATCCGGGCGTCGGTAACGACGCCGCGTTCTCTCTGCCGTGTCTAACATTACTCAGGGTTGCGTGTTGTTATGTTGTCTGGCGTTGGTACAGACAACGCGTCGCAACCTCGGATGTGAGACCTTGACACTATGCAGGGGCGTATACAACGCCTGACATGCCATAGTTGCAAATGTTGCATGGATCAGGGAGCTATGCACGTGACGGATGAGACTACTCACACTGCATCTATGGAGGGGCGTGTACAACGCCTGACATGCCAGGCACTCACTCTGATATTGTGACGAGATGTATGACGAGTGTGACGTCTCGCTCACAGGAACAGTCCGACATACAGACCGCGAGTGACATGTCTACATGTTGTGACGAGATGTGTAACGCCATCTCCCAGGGACAGACGAAATACAGGCCGCGAGTGACATGTGTGGGTGTTGTGACGAAATGTGCGACGCCATCTCCCAGGGACAGACGAAATGGAGGCCGCGAGTGACATGTCTACATGTTGTGACGAGATGTGTAAGGTTGTCATAACTCTCCCTGGGGTGAGGGGAACCTGCTATCACACTTTAACAACGGGATACCTTTAGCCCTGGGACATAGGTGACCTCAGTCCACAAACCCCTTTGGCCCTGGGAACCCTATCTCCCTCACTCTCAACCAAGGGACGTTACCCCTTTCAAACTTCGTCCTGAACTCATGACGCAACTCTGGCAGCTAACTATGTTAACAATATGGTGTATTATACAAGATAAATGGATGAATGAGAATGATGATGATTCTGAGATAGACCTTGCAGTATCTATGCGAGATAAGACGTGGCAAGGATCGAGCAGCCTCCTGGAGGAAGTGTCATCATCGTCAGGGCCTCAAGTCACACTATTGGGTAAGTCAGACACGCTAACCAAGTCTCTCAGGTCTCCCTCCAGGTATAGGTTTCTCCACTTGGATAGGATGGCTAGCGAGTCGACTCAATAGTACTTGGGACCTCTGGTGGATGACGTCCCTGAAATCTAGATCACCTTAGGGTAAGGGTAAAGACTGTTTCTTTGGAGCTGAGGAACTAGAACACGCCTCTGAAGCGTCTGGAAGTATCGATGGTATTGCGGGTATAGCAAGAGGGTGATCTCTCACTCAATGGTAGTAGCAGTCCTAACTGTCTATGCAACCCGCGCAGATCTCCCGACTCATATCGCAGATTTCACAGCACAGATACCTCTCCCGCTGAAACGTGGCACTTTAGATAGAGTTCAAAACAGACAAAAGTTCTTCCACAATATCAGGCACCACAGGGTACCAGGCACTTGGTAGCGGAGACATCATAACTATTTGGCATGAAGGCAGTCAGTCAGGCTCACAGTGGGGACACTAACAACAATCAGATACTTGCCCAGCTGGAGTAACGAACAAGGCGATATGGTGCTGTCATGGCACATAACCTGGGCTATCAGACGTGGAGTGGGCGAGGCGTTAGCTGGATCCCATCCTGAGACGTACTCTCGATTGTAAGTACTGCTCGCTGAGGTAGTGGACTTCCAAGCTGTTCACACCGGCTATCGCCCTAGTCCGGATCACTGGACTCGTCCCCAGATCATAGCTCTGCTCTCAACAAGATAAAACCTTCACACAAACAGCACGACAGTGGATAAGAGAAGCGTTGTTACTGCAACTGGACATGATGTCGGAAGTCTTTAACCCTCGTCAAGACACGGCGTCCTGCTCTCTCTCCCTTTGCACTAGGCCAAAATGTCGACTGCCTGCCTGCCCTCTTCGTCTCCAACTGATCATGTGTTCCGGGACAATCGACTGCGCTTGCGTCAGACATGTGCAGTCTGTTTTGCCCGAAAACCTGTTCCGTCATCCATCTACGGGAATAATTTTAAAGGGCGAGCAACGATTCGGGTCGGGTTGAGTCAAATTACTGGTTACTTCCCTTTCACTGGTAAAGTTTCGTCACCCGAATCTCCGATGTCTCACCGGACCTTTCCTCAGCAGAAACATCACGAGGCGGACCCACTGAGTTCTGCGACAAAGGTGTATGACGTCTCGTTCCCCGGGACAGCCGACATATAGGCTGCGAGTGGCATGTCTGGATGTTGTGGACATAGATGTCTGACCAGACGTGTGACGTGCTTGACATGCCTGGATCTTGTGGACAGAGAATCTGTTATAGCACATTTGCCAACCAATCTGTTCTACGCATGCGCCACAGTCTAGTCTCTTAAATCATATTTTCTTAGGCGCTATCTTATTATCATGATTATATATACAAATGTGGGGGGGGGGGGGGAATGTGCGTGTGTGTTTGTAAGTGTGTGTGGTATGTACGTGTGTGTATACGTCTCTCTCTCTGTGTGTGTGTGTGTGTGTGTACTTATAAAGTGTGCACGTGTCTGTGCACGTGCATGTGTACGAGTGTATGTACTAGTGTTGTGTCTGTGGTATGTACTTGTATGTGTGTGTTCGTGTGTGTGTGTGTGTGTGTGTGTGTGTACCTATGTGTGTACGTTTATGTGTGTGTTCGTGTGTGTGTGTGTGTGCGTTTGTACCTATGTGTGTACGTGTATGTGTGTGTGTGTGTAATGTTCATTTTGACGTATACCATGCCCATCTATGACCGTGCCTCCCACCTACAGGTCCCGCGCAACGACATGGCGCCGTTTCCACCACTACAGGCCCCGATCAGTGAAGACTGCCTCTACTTGAACATCTGGAGACCCAGGTGTGGCGGGAAACTGACCACCATGGTGTGGCACCATGGCGAATTCACCGCGTTCGGCTCCTCTGTTTCAGACTTATACAAAGGGAGCAAACTGGCAGCGTCTGAATGTGTGATTGTTGCCTCCTTGAATTACAGGTATCATCTTGTTTCTCAATTACGGTTTCCCACGAGGAAGGGCGCGTTTGTGTGGTCTCCTCCTTTTTGGATTAAATTTCCTGTTTATCTACATTCGTACGCAATGTATTTTATATGTTTGTGATCACAATGATGCCGTTCAACTGTTGAACTTGTTTTAATTAAAGTTGCTATATGTGCAGTGTTAGATATAAATGCTAATAATATTGTATTCAATAACACTATGGATAAATTATTAAGGGAGCAGCGGTGCGTCAGTAAGTGATAGCTTGAACTAGCCAATCACATCACTTGGATTTAAACCGTGGGCGGCGCTACAATGTTTCCGTGTTTGTTGAAACGTAATATTATGTAATGTAATGATGTCTGTCGAGGAGGAAATTTCTGTGCTGGAGTTACTGGGAGAAAGGGGGCGAAGTGGATTACGATCTACAGTAACAAGAAACTACACACTCAACAAAGAGCGGGCAGTGAAAAGCAAACTTAAGAACTGTTTTAGCTCGCCATCGCTGTCTGTTAAATGTATGGATGACGGTAAATGCATCTCTATCACATTCAACAATACAATACATTACGAGGCATTTCGAACATGCCTGGTCAATTATTACCATGAAGCCAAAGTTGATTATAGAAAAGACCGACAAGGAGCGGAGGTGGAAGTCAAAATATCATCTCCCCTACACACGTTGCATTTGTACAACACGCAGAATAAAATTTTAATACAAGGGGCAAACGCCGTCATGCCTGAGTGGCTCGCGACACAGTTCGTCGAAATTGAACAGGCAGCTTTGAAACTGACAAGTGACTCGCTAATCACACCCGCCGATTTCAGCACGCTAGTGTCTGCCATAAAACCAACACAGCCTACAGCGGTCACGCTATTGTCTGACAGAACCATAAAATCAACACAGCCTGCAGCGGCAGTCGTTACAGCATCAGGCGATAGTAACAACATACTCCAACATGCCACGACTCAACACAGCAGCAGCTCGAACGCAGCTTCTGCTAACCAACCAGTGTTGCTAGCCATTGAATACCAGATGAGGCGCCTAGGGGACAGTATGCAACTAAATGAAAACAACTCAAACCAAATTGAGGTTGCACCGTCGGTACTAGATGAAAGCCCAGCTACAAATCAACACTCATGCGGTTGTCAGCAGCACATTGAAAGGTTAGAGGCAAGTTTGAAGGTACTTCTAGACGCCGCCTCTGACAACACAGACAAGAGCGCCAGGATCACTAATGACTATATCAACCTCAAGTCAGCTAAAAGTCTACAAAGCAGTTGTATTATCCACACTGCTATATGCTTGTGAAACCTGGACTGTTTATCAGCGACACGCTAGGAAATTAAACCACTTCCACACAGTCTGCCTAAGGAAGCTACTGAAGATTAAATGGCAAGACAAGATTCCAGACACTGAAGTCCTAGAAAGAGCATCCATGCCCAGTATCCACACTCTACTGATGAAGAATCAGATTCGCTGGGCTGGTCACTTGACCCGCATGCCAGATCACAGGCTCCCTAAACGAATCTTCTACAGCGAACTGCGTTGTGGTAAACGCTCCCAAGGTGGCCAGAGGAAACGTTTTAAAGACACTCTGAAAATTTCACTGAATGCTTTTGGAATTCATCATGACACCTGGGAGGCTGCAGCCAGAGACCGAAATTCGTGGCGTGCATCATTGCGCAAAGGTGCAGTCATATGTGAGGCAACCAGGACTGCAAGAGCTGTGAAGAAAAGGCAGGACAGAAAAACCACTGCAGGAAATCCTCCTCCAGAGACGTCAAGCATTCTTTGCCCACATTGTCAAAGAACATTTCGAGCCAAAATAGGCCTTATCAGCCATCTTAGAACCCACGGCTCCACACCTTCAACCCCACTGGATGAAATGAATGGTCATCATCATTCTTGATGGACAAACAACAGTGGGATCTTTATCTATAGGCCTACCGATCAGCTTCATTAATAGGCTGACTTCTCGTTGAGAATGTAATGGCAAACTACTGAACGTAAAGTTGCCAGGGCAATCAATCTGGGTTTTATCGCAACGTCCTAGAATGGACATGCAACATTTAAATACAACACCTGGTGTCTGAGACAGCGCCTGCGTGTGTCAATGACATATGCAGATCCCGGTGTAAATTTACGTAATGACGTTTAATATGCATAACTAGCTGACCCGGCCCGGCTTCGCCCAGGTCCTGGCGGGGATCTATCTATCTATCTATCTATCTATCTATCTATCTATCTATCTATCTATCTATCTATCTATCTATCTATCTATCTATCTATCTATCTATCTATCTATCTATCTATCTATCTATCTATCTATCTATCTATCTATCTATCTATCTATCTATCTATCTATCTATCTATCTATCTATCTATCTATCTATCTATCTATCTATCTATCTATCTATCTATCTATCTATCTATCTATCTGTCTGTCTGTCTGCTTGTCTGTCTGTCCGTCAGTCTGTCTGACCTGGCCCGGCTTCGCCCATCTCCTGGTGGGGAGCATCTCATTTAATTCATATAAGTAGTCATCTAAGCTCCCGTTCCCGTTCCCGACTATCTGTCTGTATGTCTGTCTGTCTGACCCAGCCCGTTTCACCCATTCCTTGGTGGGGAGCATCTCATTTAATTCATATAAGTAGTCATATAAGCTCCCGTTCCCAACTATCTGTCTGTCTGTCTGTCTGTCTGTCTGTCTGTCTGTCTGTCTGTCTGTCTGTCTGTCTGTCTGTCTGTCTGTCTGTCTGTCTGTCTGATCTATCTATCTATCTGATCCATCCATCCATCCATCCATCCATCCATCTATCTATCTATCTATCTATCTATCTATCTATCTATCTATCTATCTATCTATCTATCTATCTATCTATCTATCTATCTATCAATCTATCTATCTATCTATCTATCTATCTATCTATCTATCTATCTATCTATCTATCTATCTATCTATCTATCTATCTATCTATCTATCTATCTATCTATCTATCTATGTTCGGCCTGTTCTCGTTAAAAATATAGATAGAATAGAAGACTAGATAGATTGATAGTAGAAAATATGATTGGAAGAGATCTATCTAAAGTAAACTTACCAAGATATCACGAACAGCCAATAAATGGTGGGCGGTGGGTTGACTGCAAACGATATGTAACTAACTTTCTATCACAAAAAATTACTTTTTGTTTTTTAACGATCGAAAATCTTTCGCAGGCCCGTCCTACATTCTGCCCTTCTTCTCTATTTCCTCTCATACATTCTTTCATTCAACATCTCTTTTGAAGCAATTCTTTGACAACGGTCATCAGAAATACCCAACGTGGGTGTAACGCGCCATACATATGAGAATGTTAAAAAAAAATTAATGTGCTGTTGAAGCAAAATAAAAAGATGAGTTAGAAAATTTTCACTATTTAAATAGATGCATTATTTTTATGAAAACTATGAAAATGCCTTAATGAGTATATCACTATTTATTATAACTCATATTGATTATGTGGTTGGTTCGGGATTTGAAATTTAAATATTGAGCACAACCCACTACTGGCAACGCCGATCGCATTCCGGTATGAACCTAAGGCCTATCCACGTCAATATGGAAGCACTATACTCGAGTTTCGCCCTTGTTTGAGCTCGTCAGTAGTGCATATCCCTGACCGGATCCGGAAACAGTCCCGGATCACGCGTGTGAAGCGGGTGTGTAACCACGCGGCACACACTGGACACACCAAATTATCACAACAGAACACCACAACGCTACCCATCGTAGGCTATGCTCAAGATTGCCCAATCGCCGCGACCGACGTCCGTCAATCGATGGGACCCGAACGATCAGGACTTCTCACTGGCAAGGAACACCAGGCCTCCTAAATCCAGTGAGCAATAATAAATTGATTATGTGGTTGTTTCGGGATTTGAAATTTTATTTTTTGAAATTTTTTGAAATTTATATTTTTTATAACTCATATGCCTGTAATTAACTATAGACAAAGAGTTTATAAATCTTTGAAAACAATGCAACAATCTATATATAAAGTAATAGCAATGTTATTAAAAGTTATGCCCCTTGAAATAACTTTTCTTATGCTAAGTCCCCTTGCTATATTGAAATGACAATGTAAATTAAATTATTAAATTTGAGTAAGTAAATACTATTTTAGTTAGTAAAAACTATGACAGTTGGTTGCACGGGAATGAAAAGAAGACGTGTAGAAATGTTCATCTCAATCGGATGGACCGTTATCGAACGCATCCAATACATCGCCAACTACCCACCCACCCACCCACCCACACACACATACATTCTGTTTTATAGATATAGATGACGTTTAATATACATAATGATGTTTAATATACTGAGTGGTCTCGAGGTATGGTGTCCGCCTCGAGTGCTGGAGGTCCTGGGTTCAGGCCCCGGTGAGGACCGGGATTTATTTAAAATATCCACCTGGACTTCCAGTTATAAAATTCCCCCTGGTCTTTGGGTAGTGAGATCGGACGCCGTGTGTATTGTTGCGCACGTAAAAAATCCCTTGGCAGTTGTAAATCGAAAAACAGTAGCCTAACGGCGCTGCCCGGGCAAAATTTCGAGTTAAAAATCTACCCAAAGTATTTCAGGATCCTCGCCGGTGCTACGGAGGTCGTGCATTGAGTTGAGTTTCTCCAGACTCAGGTTTGAGTTAGGAGGAAAACGGAGCACTTATGGGTTAAACCGTGTGCTGTTATGTTGATCCAACGACTAAACTAAACTAAAATGTTTAATATACACAATGACGTTTAAAATACATAATAACGTTTAAATGCGTAATGACGTGTTATATATATATATATATATATATATATATATATATATATATATATATATATATATATATATATATATATATAGCTGACGTTTATATACATAATTACGTTTAAATGCGTAATGACGTGTTATATATATATATATATATATATATATATATATATATATATATATATATATATATATATATATATATATATATAGCTGACGTTTATATACATAATTACGTTTAATAGACATAATGACGTTCAATATGCATAATGGTGTTTAATAGACATAATGACGTTTAAAATTCATAATGACGTTTAATATACTTAGGTGACGTTTATATACATAATGGCGTTTGTTATACAGTACTTCCGGTATAATGGCGACGCGATGACTCGTTGTTTTGAGGGAGACGCTGTTCAGTGTTTTTCTGTGGATTCCCTATGGAAATTCCCGTGAAATTCGTGTGGATAGTGTTTTTCCTTTGGATTATGTGATGTTATTTCGTGTTCGTTAATTGGAAGTGTTCAAAAGAAGCCACGGAAGGCAGGTGGTGGATGAAATTATGAGGGCAGCCTACAGATATTTGTTGGTTATGGTCTCGAGTTTCGCGACGGCAAGCTTTCTCTCTTTCGAGAGACACTGATTGCGGTCACCCGGCCAGTATGGTCACTGCCATAGAGGAAAGCAACGGCAAACTACCTCTTTGAAATTGCCTAGTTTATTATGATTCGCTTAAAGACTGATCATCGCAAGACAAGGACAGAGACATTAAAATTAGGAACATGGAACGTTAGGACGTTAAACAACGACGGAACATTAGAGAACATAACACAAGAAATTCAAAGAGAAAAAATTAATATATTAGGTATGTGCGAAACGAGATGGACAGGAGCAGGCATCAAGATACATAAAGATTTTAAGATTATTTATTCTGGAGGTGAGGATCGACATAGGGGAGTGGCAATAATTTTGGACCGGAAAACATCAACGTCTGTTCAGGGATATTGGGCCGTGTCGGACAGAGTATTACTAGTTAAATTGAGTGGCAGACCTTTTAACATAAATGTTATTCAAGTATATGCCCCAACAGGAGAGTCTAGTGAAGATAGTGTAGAGGAATTTTATAATGACATAGAGTCTTAAAGAAATGTAAAAATTCAGAAATAAACATCATAATAGGGGACTTCAATGCAAAAGTAGGAAATCAAGGGGATAGATACACAGTAGGAAACTATGGTTTAGGAGAGAGAAATGAAAGAGGATACAGACTAGTAGAGTGGGCAAAAGAACAGGAAATGATTGTAGGAAACACCTGGTTCAAACAACACCCTAGAAGATTATGGACATGGAGGAGTCCTGATAGCAGGATTAGAAACCAGATTGACTACATTCTCATTAGCAGAAGATTTAGAAACGCCCTAACAGTAGCAAAAACAGTTCCCAGTGCTGATTGTTATAGTGACCACAGATTACTCACAGGAACATTGAGGATAAAGTTGAAGAAAGTCAAGTATACAACAGGGAACACTAAATATGATTTGTGTACATTGCGTAATGACAAGGAAATACAAAACAAATTCAACATAGAAGTACAGAACAGATTTGAAATATTGTCTGATCTAGAGATCCTATTCCAGGATGTGGATGATCAATGGGAAATGTTAAAGAATTCAATCAATGTGGCTGCAGAAACAACTATTCCAAAATTAAAGAAGGTGGGTCGTAAGAAATGGATGACTGAGGAAATTTTACACTTAATGGAAACAAGAAGACTCAACAAAAATAATCCTGCCAAATATGAAGAAATGCACAGACAAGTCAGAATATTATGTAGGAAGGCAAAAGAATCATGGCTTGAGGAAAAGTGCTTAGAAATTGAAAAACAACACAACAGTCAAAATACCAAATTAGTGCACAAAAGAATTCAGGAACTTACTAATAAAAGAACAAGTACATCAACAGGCTGTCTAAAAACTAAAGATGGCAAAATCATAATAGAAAAAGATCAGATTCTACATGTATGGACAGATTATGTGAAAGACCTGTATAATGATAACAGAGAGGAACAGTATGCTATTAGATTTAATAATGAAGGACCAGCAATTTTAAAGATGGAGGTTCAAAATGTTCTTAAGCATATGAAAGCTGGCAAGGCCCCCGGTGCAGATAACATCACAACAGAAATGATTAAAGCTTTAGAAGAATTTGGACTAGAGCAAGTCACTAGACTGCTGAACACATTATATGATACTGGAGATATACCTTCTGAATTATGTAATTCTGTATTTATTGCAATCCCAAAGAAATCAGGAACCTTAGAATGTGATCAACATAGAACAATTAGTATAATGAGTCACATCACAAAGATTTTGTTACGAATTATCATGCAAAGAGTGAGGAAGAAAATACAACCTGAAATAGGGGAAGAACAATGTGGTTTTGTAGAAGGAAAGGGTACAGTAAATGCTGTGTATATGCTGCGAACAGTTATTGAACGTGCTTTAGAAGTAAACAAGGATATACATCTTTGCTTTATTGACTACACAAAGGCTTTTGATAGAGTTAGACATGTCAACATTGTGGATATGCTTGCAGATCTACAAATTGATGGGAAAGACATTAGACTTATAAAAAACATATATTGGAAACAACAAGCTGCCATAAGAATTGATAATGAAGTAGGACAATACCAACCTATTAAGAGAGGTGTTAGGCAGGGATGTGTAATGTCTCCAGATCTTTTTTCCCTATACAGTGAAAATATTGTCAGAAATGTAGAAGACCTAAATGGAATCAGCATTGGAGGACGAAACATAAATAACATTAGATATGCAGATGATACAGTATTGATTGCAGACAATGCACAGGATCTGCAACAATTAGTAGACGCTGTGGTTGTACACAGTGAGCAGCTGGGGTTGGAATTAAATTGTAGGAAGACACAGGTTATGGTCGTCACTAGGAAGAACGAAGTACCACAATGTAATATACAAGTAAATGGGAATATTCTTCAACAAGTGAATCGGTTCAATTATCTCGGAACAGTCATAACATCTGATGGCAGATGCCTTGAAGAGATTAGAACAAGAATCGCCATTGCGAAAGTAGCCTTTAGCAAGATGAAAAACATTCTGACCAATAAAATGATGTCAATTGAAACGAGAAAAAGAGTGTTGAGGGGATACATAGAGCCTGTTCTTTTGTATGGATGTGAAACTTGGACAATGTGCAGTCAAGCTGAAAAACATCTGATGGCTGCAGAAATGTGGTTTCTGAGGAAAATGCAAAGAATACCATGGACAGATAGAAAAACCAATGACCAAGTACTACAAGAGACAAATGAAAATCGTAGATTGATTAGAGAAATTAGACGTAGACAGTCAAAATTTTTTGGACATGTTATGAGAAGAAATGGACTGGAGAACTTAGTGACAGCTGGCAAGATCGAAGGGAACAGACCAAGAGGAAGACCGAGAGGAAAATAACTGGATGGCTTGGCCACATGGCATGGACGAGACAGGAACACTGAGCTGATCCACGACTCTGGTGATCGAGTGAAATGGCGAATCATGACCGCCCACGCTTTCCGGCATGGCACATGATTGATTGATTGTTTGTTATACATAATGAGATGTTATATACATAATGACGTTAATACACATAATGGCGTTTAATATACATAACGGCATTTAATATACATAATGGCATTTAATATACATAATGGCATTTAATATACATAATGGCGTTTAATATACACAATGAAGTGTAATATACATAGTGACGTGTAATATACACAATGACGTGTAATATACATAATGACGTGTAATATACATAATGGCGTTTAATATACATTATGACGTTTAATATACATAATGACGTGTAATATACATAATGACGTGTAATATACATTACGGCGTTTAATATGCACAATGACGTGTAATATACATAATGACGTGTAATATACATAATGACGTGTAATATACACAATGACGTGTAATATACATTATGGCGTTTAATATGCATAATGACGTGTAATATACACAATGACGTGTAATATACATAATAAAGTGTAATATACATTATGGCGTTTAATATACATAATGGCGTTTAATATACATAATGGCGTTTAATATACATAATGACGTTTAATATATAAAATAACATTTAATATGCATAATGGCGTTTCATATAGATAATTACGAGTAATATACATGAGGACGTTTAATACATAATCACGTTTAATAAACATAATAACGTGTAATATACATTATGACGTGTAATATACATAATAACGTGTAATATACATTATGACGTGTAATATACATTATGACGTGAAATATACATTATGACGTGTAATATACATAATGACGTTTAATATACATAATGACGTGTAATATACATTATGACGTGTAATATACATTATGACATGTAATATACATTATGACGTGTAATATACATTATGACGTGTAATATACATAATAACGTGTAATATACATAATAACGTGTAATATACATATGACGTGTAATATACATTTGACGTGTAATATACATTATGACGTGTAATATACATTATGACGTGTAATATACATAATAACGTGTAATATACATTATGACGTGTAATATACATTATGACGTGTAATATACATTATGACGTGTAATATACATTATCACGTGTAATATACATTATGACGGGTAATATACATAATGACGTGTAATATACATAATAACGTGTAATATACATTATGACGTGTAATATCCATTATGACGTGTAATATACATTATGACGTGTAATATACATGGTAAAGTGCAATAATAAGTGGGTGTCAAGGTAAGAAGATCGAGTACATTGCATCGGGTTTGCCCCTTGATGGCTCGGTCTCTGGCCACAGTGCAGTCTGCGGAAGCTTCGCACAGAGCACGATCTCGGCAGCTTCGGCTACACCTGCCACGGGGTCACAGAACGCAATAAACACTAAGCCCGTGAACCGAATGTCGGAGAGTGCAACCAACCCACGACAGTGGTAGCGAAGTGGAGGCAGCGTCAGTGATGACTGAGAGTGGACGAGAAACAGACGACGGGTACCAGGGCATGTCAGGGAAAGTGGAGGCAGCGTCAGTGATGACTGAGCGTGGACGAGAAACAGGCGACGGGTACCAGGGCATGTCAGGGAAAGTGGAGGCAGCGTCAGTGATGACTGAGAGTGGACGAGAAACAGGATACGGGTTGGAGGGCATGTCAGGGAAAGTGGAGGCAGCGTCAGTGATGACTGAGAGTGGACGAGAAACAGGATACGGGTTGGAGGGCATGTCAGGGAAAGTGGAGGCAGCTTCAGTCATGACCGAGAGTGGACGAGAAACAGGAGACGGCGTACCAGGGCATGTCAGGGAAAGTGGAGGAAGCGTCAGTGATGACTGAGAGTGGACGAGAAACAGGCGACGGGTACCAGGGCATGTCAGGGAAAGTGGAGGCAGCGTCAGTGATGACTGAGAGTGGACGAGAAACAAGAGACGGGTTGGAGGGCATGTCAGGGAAAGTGGAGGCAGCGTCAGTGATGACTGAGAGTGGACGAGAAACAAGATAAGGGTTGGAGGGCATGTCAGGGAAAGTGGAGGCAGCGTCAGTGATGACTGAGAGTGGACGAGAAACAGGAGACGGGTACCAGGGCATGTCAGGGAAAGTGGAGGCAGCGTCAGTCATGACTGAGAGTGGACGAGAAACAGGAGACGGGTACGAGGGCATGTCAGGGAAAGCGGAGGCAGCGTCAGTGATGACTGAGAGTGGACAAGGAACAGGAGACGGGTACCTCATGTCAGGGAAAGTGGAGGCAGCGTCAGTGATGACTGAGAGTGGACGAGACACAGGAGACGGGTACCAGGGCATGTCATGGAAAGTGGAGGCAGCGTCAGTGATGACTGAGAGTGGACGAGACACAGGAGACGGGTACCAGGGCATGTCAGGGAAAGTGGAGGCAGCATCAGTGATGACTGAGAGTGGACGAGACACAGGAGTTGGGTACCAGGGCATGTCTGGGAAAGTGGAGGCAGCATCAGTGATGACTGATAGTGGACGAGACACAGGAGACGGGTACCAGGGCATGTCAGGGAAAGTGGAGGCAGCACCAGTGATGACTGAGAGTGGACGAGACACAGGAGTTGGGTACCAGGGCATGTCAGGGAAAGTGGAGGCTGCCGACGTGACCCCGGCTACAACAGCGGGCAGGGGGTGCAGGGTCTGCACGTACATGAGGTGTATGTGTGTGTGTATGTGTGTGTGTGTGTGTGTTTATGTGTGTGTTTATGTGTGTGTGTGTGTATGTGTGTGTGTGTGTGTGTGTGTGTGTGTGTGTGTGTGTTAGGTGTGTGAGTTTGTCTACTCACACACACACACTTATATCCCCCTAGAATGGGGGTATTCGGGTTCATGGCCTTGAACTCGCCCGAATCCCCAGGAAACATGGGACTGACTGACGTGACCTTGGCCCTCCAGTGGATCAAGGACAACGTGAGGTACTTTGGCGGAGATCCCAGCAGAATCACGCTGTTTGGTAGTGGGTTCGGCGGCGCTCTGATCTCCCTGGTAATGCTGTCTCCCCTGACATGTAACCTCTTCACGAATGCCATCATACAGGTAACTATGTGACATCACTTCCGTCATGTCCAAGTTACGTGGGTGTGTGGTTGTTCATGTGAGCACGCCCACGTTGAGTAGACATGCAAGTGTGGATGATGTCGTGATCTGAGGCCCAGTGGCTTCTCTCTGGACCCCTCCCAGTCCACCTTGCAACTCGTCTGCTCTGTCATCTTTCCTGTCTCTTCCATTGCGTAGATCCTCACCCAACCCTCGCCAAGCCGTCCCATCTGTTGCTGTCTTGCAGCTCCCTACATTGCCCTCCCTCTATGTCCTCCCTCCATGACCTCCCTCCATGTCCTCCCTCCATGACCTCCCTCCATGATCTCCCTCCATGTCCTCCCTCCAAAACCTCTTTCCATGTCCTCCCTCCATGCCCTCCCTCCATGCCCTCCCTTCATGTCCTCCCTACATGCCCCTCCCTCCATGCCCTCCCTCCATGTCCTCCCTACATTTCCTCCCGCCATGCCCTCCCTCTATGTCCTCCCTCCATGACCTCCCTCCATGACCTCCCTCCATGTCCTCCCTCTATGACCTCCCTCCATGATCTCCCTCCATGTCCTCCCTCCAAAACCTCGTTCCATGTCCTCCCTCCATGCCCTCCCTCCATGCCCTCCCTTCATGTCCTCCCTCCATGCCCTCCCTCCATGTCCTCCCTCCATGCCCTCCCTCCATGTCCTCCCTCCATGCGCTCCCTCCATGTCCTCCTTCCATGCCCTCCCTCTATGTCCTCCCTCCATGACCTCCCTCCATGACCTCCCTCCATGTCCTCCCTCCATGCCCTCCCTCCATGTCCTCCCTCCATGCCCTCCCTCTATGTCCTCCCTCCATGTCCTCCCTCCACTCCTCCCTCCATACCCTCCCTACATGTCCTCCCTCTATGCCCTCCCTCCATTTCCCTCTCCAGGTTCCCCTCTCCATGCCCTCCCTACATGTCCTCCCTCCATGCTGTCCCTCCATGCCCTCCTTACATGTCCTCCCTTCATACAGTACCTCCATGTCCTCCCTCCATGTCCTCCCTACATGCTCTACCTCCATGTCCTCCCTCCATTCCTCGCTCCATGCCCACCCTAGAAGTCCTCCCTCCATGCCCCTCTTCATGCCCTCCCTACATATCCTCCCTTTATGTCCCCCCTCCATTCCTCTCTCCATGCCCTCCTTACATGTCCTCCCTCTATGCCCTCCCTCCATTTGGCCCTCCATTTCTCTCTCCATGCCCTCCCTACATGTCCTCCCTCCATGCCCTCCCAACATGTCCTCCCTCTATACCATCCATCCATGCCCTCCCTACATGTCCTCCCTTCATGCTGTCCCTCCATGTCTTCCCTACATGCCCTACCTCCATGTCCTCCCTCCATTCCTCTTTCCATGCCCTCCCTATATGTCCTCCCTCTATGCCCTCCCTCCATTCCTCCCTCAATTTCTCTCTCCATGCCCCATCTCCATGTCCTCTCTCCACGTCCTCCCTCCTGTCCTCCCTCCATGCCCTCCCTACATGTCCTCTCTCCATGCCCTCTCTCCATGCCCTCTCTACATGTAATCACTCCATGCCCTCCCTTCATGTCCTCCCTCCATGTCCTCCCTCCTGTCCTCCCTCCATGCCCTCCCTACATGTCCTCCCCCATGCCCTCCCTACATGTCCTCCCTACATGTCCTCCCTCCATGTCCCCTCTTCAAGCCCTCCCTCCATGCCCTCCCTACATGTCCACCCTCCATGCCCTCCCTCCATGCCCTCCCTACATGTCCTCCCTCCATGCCCTCCCTCCATGTCCTCCCTCCATTCCTCGCTCCGTGCCCACCCTACATGTCCTCCCTTTATGTCCTCCCTACATGCCCTACCTCTATGTCCTCCCTCCATTCCTCGCTCCGTGCCCACATTACATGTCCTCCCTCCATGCCCCATCTTCATGCCCTCCCTCCATGTCCTCCCTCCATGCCCTCCCTACTTGTCCTCCCTCCATGTCCTCCATCCATTTCTCCCTCCATGCCCTATCTTCATGCCCTCCCTCCATGCCCTCCCTATATGTCCTCCCTCCATGTCCTCCCTCCATTTCTCCCTCCATGCCCCCTCTCAATGCCCTTCCTACATGCCCTCCCTCCATGCCCTCACTACATGCCCTACCTCCGTGCCCACCATCCATGTTCTCCCTCCATGCCCTACCTCCATATCCTCCCTCCATTCCTCCCTCCATGCCCTACCTCCATCTCCCCTCTTCATGCCCTCCCTACATGCCCTCTCTCCGTGTCCTCCCTCCAATCCTCCCATGTCCTCCCTCCATGCCCCGCCTCTTTGTCCTCCCTCCATGTCCTTCCTCCATGCCCTTCCTCCATGTCCTCTCTCCATGTCCTCCCTCCATGTCCTCCCTCCATGCCCTGCTTCCGTGTCCTCTCTCTATGTCCTCCCTCGATGTCCTCCCTCCATGTCCGCCCTACATGTCTTACCTCCATGCCCTGCCTCTTTGTCCTCCCTCCGTGTCCTTCCCCCATGCTCTTCCTCCGTGTCCTCTCTCCATGTCCTCCCTCCATGTCCTCCCTCCATGTCCTCCCTCCATGTTCGCCCTACATGTCCTCCCTCCATATCATGCCTCTATTTCCTCCCTCTATGTCCTCCCTCCATGCCCTGCCTCTTTGTCCTCCCTCCATGTCCTTCCTCCATGCCCTTCTACCGTGTCCTCCTTATATATTTTATCTTCTAACATGTGTTTCTGCGTCTGCCACTATTTAGTTAACCCTGTCGGTTATAGAAACATGCTGAAAATTAATTGGACAACTAAAATGAACAATCTGGACGTTTTGAGGGAAGCTATTTCGATTCGATTTCACCATTACCCCTACCCGGTTCAACTTCACGGAGAAGTTATAAATAGGGTCCATTACCGGCTCAGAATGATAGTCCTGTGATTGAGTCAGACACAAAAGCAGCTGCCCAGGGTTTTATCCTCACAGTCTTATTAAACAGAAGGTGATTTTTGTCCATTTGGGGTTAACTATGTCGTAAAGGCCGGCTTCCTGGCCTAGAGGTTATCAACCTTTCTCCGTAATCTCGTATACTCTCGTAGGTAAAGTGACGACGGTGAGAATAAGCAGAGGTTCGAATCGCGTCGGTAACTTAGGGGTATGTGAGCCGGCCGATCAGAAAGCAATGGCAAACTACTGAGCGTAATCTTGCCAAAGAAATCAACAATCAGCTGAAAGATGCTGATGTTGACAGCGATGTCCTGTAAAGGATATGCAAACATTTATATTATTACTAGCTGACCCTATGTGGTAAAGATAACGCATCACAAACATCAGAATGTGGCAGTCATCGTTTTTTGGCCACGTCATGAGAAGACAAAACAGTTTTTTCCACCTCCTGGTTGACTGGTATTTGTCTAGTTCTCTCCATGAGCTCCACATTGGTTCACTGGTATTTGTCTATTTCTCTCCATGAGCTCCACCTCCTGGTTCACTGGTATTTGTCTAGTTCTCTCCATGAGCTCTAAATTGGTTCACTGGTATTTGTCTAGTTCTCTCCATGAGCTCCACCTCCTGGTTCAATGGTATTTGTCTAGTTCGCTCCATGAGCTCCACATTGATTCACTGGTATTTGTCTAGTTCTCTCCATGAGCTCAATATTGGTTTACTGGTATTTGTCTAGTTCTCTCCATGAGCTCCACCTCCTGGTTCACTGGTATTTGTCTAGTTCTCTCCATGAGCTCCACCTCCTGGTTCACTGGTATTTGTCTAGTTCTCTCCATGAGCTCCACATTGGTTCACTGGTATATGTCTAGTTCTCTCCATGAGCTCCACATTGGTTCACTGGTATTTGTCTAGTTCACTCCATGAGTTCCACATTGGTTCACTGGTATTTGTCTAGTTCTCTCCATGAGCTTCACATTGGTACACTGGTATTTGTCTAGTTCTCTCCATGAACTCCACCTCCTGGTTCACTGGTATTTGTCTAGTTCTCTCCATGAGATCCACCTCCTGGTTAACTGGTATTTGTCTAATTCTCTCCATGAGCTCCACCCCCTGTTTCACTGGTATTTGTCTAGTTCTCTCCATGAGCTCCACCTCCTGGTTCACTGGTATTTGTCTAGTTCTCTCCATGAGCTCCACCTCCTTGTTCACTGGTATTTGTCTAGTTCTCTCCATGAGATCCACCTCCTGTTTCACCGGTATTTGTCTAGTTCTCTCCATGAGCTCCACCTCCTGGTTCACTGATATTTGTCTAGTTCTCTCCATGAGCACCACATTGGTTCACTGGTATTTATCAAGTTCTCTCCATGAGCTCCACCTCCTGGTTCACTGGTATTTGTCTAGTTCTCTCCATGAGCTCCATCTCCTGGTTCACTAGTATTTGTCTAGTTCTCTCTATGAGCTCCACATTGGTTCACTGGTATTTGTCTAGTTCTCTCCATGAGCTCCAACTCCTGGTTCACTGGTATTTGTCTAGTTCTCTCCATGAGCTCCATCTCCTGGTTCACTAGTATTTGTCTAGTTCTCTCTATGAGCTCCACATTGGTTCACTGGTATTTGTCTAGTTCTCTCCATGAGCTCCAACTCCTGGTTCACTGGTATTTGTCTAGTTCTCTCCATGAGCTCCACATTTGTTCACTGGTATTTGTCTATTTCTCTCCATGAGCTCCACCTCCTGGTTCACAGGTATTTGTCTAGTTCTATCCATGAGCTCCACCTCCTGGTTCACTGGTATTTGTCTAGTTCTCTCCATGAGCTCCACACTGGTTCACTGGTATTTGTCTAGTTCTCTCCATGAGCGCCACATTGGTTCACTGATATTTGTCTAGTTCCCACCATGAGCTCAAATTGGTTCACTGGTATTTGTCTAGTTCTCTCAATGAGCTCCACATTGGTTCACTGATATTTGTCTAGTTCTCCCCACAAGCTCCACATTGGTTCACTGGTATTTGTCTAGTTCTCTCCATGAGTTCCACATTGATTCACTGGTATTTGTCTAGTTCTCTCCGTGATCTCCACATTGGTTCACTTGTAGTGGTTTAGTTCTGTCCACAAGCTCCACATTGGTTCACTGGTATTTGTCTAGTTCTCTGCATGAGCACCACATAGGTTAACTGATATTTGTCTAGTTCTCTCCATGAGCTCCACATTGGTTCACTGGTATTTGTCTAGTTCTCTCCTTGATCTCCACATTGATTCACTTGTATTGGTCTAGTTATGTCCACAAGCTCCACATTGGTTCAATGATATTTGTCTAGTTCTCTCCATGAGTTACACATTGGTTCACTGGTATTTGTCTCGTTCTCTCCATAAGCTCCACCTCCTGGTTCACTGGTATTTGTCTAGTTCTTTCCATGAGCTCTACATTTGTTCACTGGTATTTGTCTAGTTCTCTCTATGAGCTCCACCTCCTGGTTCAATGGTATTTGTCTAGTTCGCTCAATGAGCTCCACATTGGTTCACTGATATTTGTCTAGTTCTCTCCATGAGCTCAATATTAGTTTACTGGTATTTGTCTAGTTCTCTCCATGAGCTCCACCTCATGGTTCACTGGTATTTGTCTAGTTCTCTCCATGAGCTCCATATTGGTTCACTGGTATATGTCTAGTTCTCTCCATGAGCTCCACATTGGTTCACTGGTATTTGTCTAGTTCTCACTATGAGCTCCACAATGGTACACTGGTATTTTTCTAGTTCTCTCAATGAGCTCCACATTGGTTCACTGGTATTAGTCTAGTTCTCTCCATGAGCTACACCTCCTAGTTCACTGGTATTTGCCTAATTCTCTCCATGAGCTCCACCTCCTGGTTCACTAGTATTTGTCTAGTTCTATCTATGAGCTCAACATTGGTTCACTGGTATTTGTCTAGTTCTCTCCATGAGCTCCACCTCCTGGTTCACTGGTATTTGTCTAGTTCTCTTCATGAGCTCCACCTCCTGGTTGACTGGTATTTGTCTAGTTCTCTCCATGAGCTCCAACTCCTGGTTGACTGGTAGTTGTCTAGTTCTCTCCATGAGCTCCACATTGATTCACTGGTATTTGTCTATTTCTCTCCATGAGCTCCACCTCCTGGTTCACAGGTATTTGTCTAGTTCTATCCATGAGCTCCACCTCCTGGTTCACTGGTATTTGTCTAGTTCTCTCCATGAGCTCCACATTGGTTCACTGGTATTTGTCTAGTTCTCTCCATGAGCGCCACATTGGTTCACTGATATTTTTCTAGTTCCCTCCATAAGCTCACACTGGTTCTCTGGTATTTGTCTAGTTCTCTCCATGAGCTCCACATTGGTTCACTGATATTTGTCTAGTTCTCCCCACAAGCTCCACATTGGTTCACTGGTATTTGTCTAGTTATCTCCATGAGTTCCACATTGATTCACTGATATTTGTCTAGTTCTCTCCGTGATCTCCACATTGGTTCACTTGTAGTGGTTTAGTTCTGTCCACAAGCTCCACATTGGTTAACTTGTAATTGTCTAGTTCTCTCCATGAGCTCCACATTGATTCATTGTTATTTGTCAAATCCCCCTCTATGAGCTCCACATTAATTCACTGGTATTTGTCTATTTGTCTCCATGAGCTCCAAATTGGTTCACTGATATTTGTCTAGTTCTCCCCATGAGCTCCACATTGGTTCACTGGTATTTGTCTAGATCTCTCCATGAGCTC
Organism: Cepaea hortensis; assembly: GCA_963921405.1. Classification (NCBI taxonomy): domain Eukaryota; kingdom Metazoa; phylum Mollusca; class Gastropoda; order Stylommatophora; family Helicidae; genus Cepaea; species Cepaea hortensis. Next base: position 2,847,918 of record OY992896.1, on the reverse strand, counting down.
TACAGTGGTTCACTGGTATTTGTCTAGTTCTCTACATGAGCTCCACCTCCTGGTTCACTGGTATTTGTCTAGTTCTCTCCATGAGCTCCACCTCCTGGTTCACTGGTATTTGTCTAGTTCTCTCCATGAGCTCCACCTCCTGGTTCACTGGTATTTGTCTAGTTCTCTCCATGAGCTCCACCTCCTGGATCACTGGTATTTGTCTAGATCTCTCTATGAGCTCCACATTGGTTCACTGGTATTTGTCTAGTTCTCTCAATGAGCTCCACCTCCTGGTTCACTGGTATTTGTCTAATTCTATCCATGAGCTCCACCTCTTGTCTCACTGGTATTTGTCTAGTTCTCTCCATGAGCTCCACATTGGTTCACTGGTATTTGTCTAGTTCTCTCAATGAGCTCCACATTGGTTCACTGATATTTGTCTAGTTCTCCCCACAAGCTCCACATTGTTTCACTGGTATTTGTCTAGTTCTCTCCATGAGTTCCACATTGATTCACTGGTATTTGTCTAGTTCTCTCCGTGATCTCCACATTGGTTCACTTGTAGTGGTTTAGTTCTGTCCACAAGCTCCACATTGGTTCACTGGTATTTGTCTAGTTCTCTGCATGAGCACCACATTGTTTAACTGATATTTGTCTAGTTCTCTCCATGAGCTCCACATTGGTTCTCTGGTATTTGACTAGTTCTCTCCTTGATCTCCACATTGATTCACTTGTATTGGTCTAGTTATGTCCACAAGCTCCACATTGGTTCAATGATATTTGTCTAGTTCTCTCCATGAGTTACACATTGGTTCACTGGTATTTGTCTGGTTCTCTCCATAAGCTCTACAGTGGTTCACTGGTATTTGTCTAGTTCTCTCCATGAGCTCCACATTGGTTCACTGGTATTTGTCTAGTTCTCTCCATGAGCTCCTCCTCCTGGTTCAGTGGTATTTGTCTAGTTCGCTCAATGAGCTCCACATTGGTTCACTGATATTTGTCTAGTTCTCTCCATGAGCTCAATATTAGTTTACTGGTATTTGTCTAGTTCTCTCCATGAGCTCCACCTCATGGTTCACTGGTATTTGTCTAGTTCTCTCCATGAGCTCCACATTGGTTCACTGGTAAATGTTTAGTTCTCTCCATGAGCTCCACATTGGTTCACTGGTATTTGTCTAGTTCTCACCATGAGCTCCACAATGGTACACTGGTATTTGTCTAGTTCTCTCAATGAGCTCCACCTCCTGGTTCACTGGTATTTGTCTAGTTCTCTCCATGAGCTCCACATTGGTTCACTGGTATTTGTCTAGTTCTCTCCATGAGCTCCACCTCCTGATTCACTGGTATTTTTCTAAATCTCTCCATGAGCTCCACCTCCTGGTTCACTAGTATATGTCTAGTTCTATCTATAAGCTCCACATTGGTTCACTGGTATTTGTCTAGTTCTCTCCATGAGCTCCACCACCTGGTTCACTGGTATTTGTCTAGTTCTCTCCATGAGCTCCACTTCTTGGTTCACTGGTATTTGTCTAGTTCTCTCCATGAGATCCACTTCTTGGTTCACTGGTATTTGTCTAGTTCTCTCCATGAGATCCACCTCCTGGTTCACTGGTATTTGTCTAGTTCTCTCAATGAGCTCCACCTCCTGGTTGACTGGTATTTGTCTAGTTCTCTCCATGAGCTCCACATTGGTTCACTGATATTTGTCTAGTTCTCTCCATGAGCTCCACATTGGTTCACTGGTATTTGTCTAGTTCTCTCCTTGATCTCCACATTGATTCACTTGTATTGGTCTAGTTCTGTCCACAAGCTCCACATTGGTTCACTGATATTTGTCTAGTTCTCTCCATGAGTTCAAAATTGGTTCACTGGTATTTGTCTAGTTCTCTCCATGAGCTCTACAGTGGTTCACTGGTATTTGTCTAGTTCTCTCCATGAGCTCCACCTCCTTGTTCACTGGTATTTGTCTAGTTCTCTCCATGAGCTCCTCCTCCTGGTTCATTGGTATTTGTCTAGTTCTCTCCATGAGCTCCAACTCCTGGTTCACTGGTATATGTCTAGTTCTCTCCATGAGCTGCACCTCCTGGTTCACTTTTATTTGTCTAGTTCTTTCCATGAGCTCCACCTCCTGGTTCACTGGTATTTGTCTAGTTCTCTCCATGAGCTCCACCTCCTGGTTGACTGGTATTTGTCTAGTTCTCTCCATGAGCTCCACCTCCTGGTTCACTGGTATTTGTTTAGTTCTCTCCATGAGCTCCACATTTGTTCACTGGTATTTGTCTATTTCTCTCCATGAGCTCCACCTCCTGGTTCACAGGTATTTGTCTAGTTCTATCCATGAGCTCCACCTCCTGGTTCAATGGTATTTGTCTAGTTCGCTCAATGAGCTCCACATTGGTTCACTGATATTTGTCTAGTTCTCTCCATGAGCTCAATATTAGTTTACTGGTATTTGTCTAGTTCTCTCCATGAGCTCCACCTCATGGTTCACTGGTATTTGTCTAGTTCTCTCCATGAGCTCCACATTGGTTCACTGGTATATGTCTAGTTCTCTCCATGAGCTCCACATTGGTTCACTGGTATTTGTCTAGTTCTCAATATGAGCTCCACAATGGTACACTGGTATTTTTCTAGTTCTCTCAATGAGCTCCACATTGGTTCACTGATATTTGTCTAGTTCTCTCCGTGATCTCCACATTGGTTCACTTGTAGTGGTTTAGTTCTGTCCACAAGCTCCACATTGGTTAACTTGTAATTGTCTAGTTCTCTCCATGAGCTCCACATTGATTCATTGTTATTTGTCAAATCCCCCTCTATGAGCTCCACATTAATTCACTGGTATTTGTCTATTTGTCTCCATGAGCTCCAAATTGGTTCACTGATATTTGTCTAGTTCTCTCCATGAGCTCCACATTGGTTCACTGGTATTTGTCTAGATCTCTCCATGAGCTCTACAGTGGTTCACTGGTATTTGTCTAGTTCTCTATATGAGCTCCACCTCCTGGTTCACTGGTATTTGTCTAGTTCTCTCCATGAGCTCCACCTCCTGGTTCACTGGTATTTGTCTAGTTCTCTCCATGAGCTCCACCTCCTGGTTCACTGGTATTTGTCTAGTTCTCTCCATGAGCTCCACCTCCTGGATCACTGGTATTTGTCTAGATCTCTCCATGAGCTCCACATTGGTTCACTGGTATTTGTCTAGTTCTCTCAATGAGCTCCACCTCCTGGTTCACTGGTATTTGTCTAATTCTATCCATGAGCTCCACCTCTTGTCTCACTGGTATTTGTCTAGTTCTCTCCATGAGCTCCACATTGGTTCACTGGTATTTGTCTAGTTCTCTCAATGAGCTCCACATTGGTTCACTGATATTTGTCTAGTTCTCCCCACAAGCTCCACATTGTTTCACTGGTATTTGTCTAGTTCTCTCCATGAGTTCCACATTGATTCACTGGTATTTGTCTAGTTCTCTCCGTGATCTCCACATTGGTTCACTTGTAGTGGTTTAGTTCTGTCCACAAGCTCCACATTGGTTCACTGGTATTTGTCTAGTTCTCAGCATGAGCACCACATTGGTTAACTGATATTTGTCTAGTTCTCTCCATGAGCTCCACATTGGTTCTCTGGTATTTGACTAGTTCTCTCCTTGATCTCCACATTGATTCACTTGTATTGGTCTAGTTATGTCCACAAGCTCCACATTGGTTCAATGATATTTGTCTAGTTCTCTCCATGAGTTACACATTGGTTCACTGGTATTTGTCTAGTTCTCTCCATAAGCTCTACAGTGGTTCACTGGTATTTGTCTAGTTCTCTCCATGAGCTCCACATTGGTTCACTGGTATTTGTCTAGTTCTCTCCATGAGCTCCTCCTCCTGGTTCAGTGGTATTTGTCTAGTTCGCTCAATGAGCTCCACATTGGTTCACTGATATTTGTCTAGTTCTCTCCATGAGCTCAATATTAGTTTACTGGTATTTGTCTAGTTCTCTCCATGAGCTCCACCTCATGGTTCACTGGTATTTGTCTAGTTCTTTCCATGAGCTCCACATTGGTTCACTGGTATATGTTTAGTTCTCTCCATGAGCTCCACATTGGTTCACTGGTATTTGTCTAGTTCTCACTATGAGCTCCACAATGGTACACTGGTATTTGTCTAGTTCTCTCAATGAGCTCCACCTCCTGGTTCACTGGTATTGGTCTAGTTCTGTCCACAAGCTCCACATTGGTTCACTGATATTTGTCTAGTTCTCTCCATGAGTTCAAAATTGGTTCACTGGTATTTGTCTAGTTCTCTCCATGAGCTCTACAGTGGTTCACTGGTATTTGTCTAGTTCTCTCCATGAGCTCCACCTCCTTGTTCACTGGTATTTGTCTAGTTTTCTCCATGAGCTCCTCCTCCTGGTTCATTGGTATTTGTCTAGTTCTCTCCATGAGCTCCAACTCCTGGTTCACTGGTATTTGTCTAGTTCTCTCCATGAGCTGCACCTCCTGGTTCACTGGTATTTGTCTAGTTCTCTCCATGAGCTCCACCTCCTGGTTCACTGGTATTTGTCTAGTTCTCTCCATGAGCTCCACCTCCTGGTTGACTGGTATTTGTCTAGTTCTCTCCATGAGCTCCACCTTCTGGTTCACTGGTATTTGTTTAGTTCTCTCCATGAGCTCCACATTTGTTCACTGGTATTTGTCTATTTCTCTCCATGAGCTCCACCTCCTGGTTCACAGGTATTTGTCTAGTTCTATCCATGAGCTCCACCTCCTGGTTCAATGGTATTTGTCTAGTTCGCTCAATGAGCTCCACATTGGTTCACTGATATTTGTCTAGTTCTCTCCATGAGCTCAATATTAGTTTACTGGTATTTGTCTAGTTCTCTCCTGAGCTCCACCTCATGGTTCACTGGTATTTGTCTAGTTCTCTCCATGAGCTCCACATTGGTTCACTGGTATATGTCTAGTTCTCTCCATGAGCTCCACATTGGTTCACTGGTATTTGTCTAGTTCTCACTATGAGCTCCACAATGGTACACTGGTATTTTTCTAGTTCTCTCAATGAGCTCCACATTGGTTCACTGGTATTTGTCTAGTTCTCTCCATGAGCTACACCTCCTAGTTCACTGGTATTTGCCTAATTCTCTCCATGAGCTCCACCTCCTGGTTCACTAGTATGTGTCTAGTTCTATCTATGAGCTCCACATTGGTTCACTGGTATTTGTCTAGTTCTCTCCATGAGCTCCACCTCCTGGTTCACTGGTATTTGTCTAGTTCTCTCCATGAGCTCCACCTCCTGGTTGACTGGTATTTGTCTAGTTCTCTCCATGAGCTCCAACTCCTGGTTAACTGGTAGTTGTCTAGTTCTCTCCATGAGCTCCACATTGATTCACTGGTATTTGTCTATTTCTCTCCATGAGCTCCACCTCCTGGTTCACAGGTATTTGTCTAGTTCTATCCATGAGCTCCACCTCCTGGTTCACTGGTATTTGTCTAGTTCTCTCCATGAGCGCCACATTGGTTCACTGATATTTTTCTAGTTCCCTCCATAAGCTCACACTGGTTCACTGGTATTTGTCTAGTTCTCTCCATGAGCTCCACATTGGTTCACTGATATTTGTCTAGTTCTCCCCACAAGCTCCACATTGGTTCACTGGTATTTGTCTAGTTCTCTCCACGAGTTCCACATTGATTCACTGATATTTGTCTAGTTCTCTCCGTGATCTCCACATTGGTTCACTTGTAGTGGTTTAGTTCTGTCCACAAGCTCCACATTGGTTAATTTGTAATTGTCTAGTTCTCTCCATGAGCTCCACATTGATTCATTGTTATTTGTCAAATCCCCCTCTATGAGCTCCACATTAATTCACTGGTATTTGTCTATTTGTCTCCATGAGCTCCAAATTGGTTCACTGATATTTGTCTAGTTCTCTCCATGAGCTCCACATTGGTTCACTGGTATTTGTCTGATCTCTCCATGAGCTCTACAGTGGTTCACTGGTATTTGTCTAGTTCTCTATATGAGCTCCACCTCCTGGTTCACTGGTATTTGTCTAGTTCTCTCCATGAGCTCCACCTCCTGGTTCACTGGTATTTGTCTAGTTCTCTCCATGAGCTCCACCTCCTGGTTCACTGGTATTTGTCTAGTTCTCTCCATGAGCTCCACCTCCTGGATCACTGGTATTTGTCTAGATCTCTCCATGAGCTCCACATTGGTTCACTGGTATTTGTCTAGTTCTCTCAATGAGCTCCACCTCCTGGTTCACTGGTATTTGTCTAATTCTATCCATGAGCTCCACCTCTTGTCTCACTGGTATTTGTCTAGTTCTCTCCATGAGCTCCACATTGGTTCATTGGTATTTGTCTAGTTCTCTCAATGAGCTCCACATTGGTTCACTGATATTTGTCTAGTTCTCCCCACAAGCTCCACATTGTTTCACTGGTATTTGTCTAGTTCTCTCCATGAGTTCCACATTGATTCACTGGTATTTGTCTAGTTCTCTCCGTGATCTCCACATTGGTTCACTTGTAGTGGTTTAGTTCTGTCCACAAGCTCCACATTGGTTCACTGGTATTTGTCTAGTTCTCTGCATGAGCACCACATTGGTTAACTGATATTTGTCTAGTTCTCTCCATGAGCTCCACATTGGTTCTCTGGTATTTGACTAGTTCTCTCCTTGATCTCCACATTGATTCACTTGTATTGGTCTAGTTATGTCCACAAGCTCCACATTGGTTCAATGATATTTGTCTAGTTCTCTCCATGAGTTACACATTGGTTCACTGGTATTTGTCTAGTTCTCTCCATAAGCTCTACAGTGGTTCACTGGTATTTGTCTAGTTCTCTCCATGAGCTCCACATTGGTTCACTGGTATTTGTCTAGTTCTCTCCATGAGCTCCTCCTCCTGGTTCAGTGGTATTTGTCTAGTTCGCTCAATGAGCTCCACATTGGTTCACTGATATTTGTCTAGTTCTCTCCATGAGCTCAATATTAGTTTACTGGTATTTGTCTAGTTCTCTCCATGAGCTCCACCTCATGGTTCACTGGTATTTGTCTAGTTCTCTCCATGAGCTCCACATTGGTTCACTGGTATATGTTTAGTTCTCTCCATGAGCTCCACATTGGTTCACTGGTATTTGTCTAGTTCTCACCATGAGCTCCACAATGGTACACTGGTATTTGTCTAGTTCTCTCAATGAGCTCCACCTCCTGGTTCACTGGTATTGGTCTAGTTCTGTCCACAAGCTCCACATTGGTTCACTGATATTTGTCTAGTTCTCTCCATGAGCTCCACCTCCTGATTCACTGGTATTTTTCTAAATCTCTCCATGAGCTCCACCTCCTGGTTCACTAGTATATGTCTAGTTCTATCTATGAGCTCCACATTGGTTCACTGGTATTTGTCTAGTTCTCTCCATGAGCTCCACCACCTGGTTCACTGGTAATTGTCTAGTTCTCTCCATGAGCTCCACTTCTTGGTTCACTGGTATTTATCTAGTTCTCTCCATGAGATCCACTTCTTGGTTCACTGGTATTTGTCTAGTTCTCTCCATGAGATCCACCTCCTGGTTCACTGGTATTTGTCTAGTTCTCTCAATGAGCTGCACCTCCTGGTTGACTGGTATTTGTCTAGTTCTCTCTATGAGCTCCACATTGGTTCACTGATATTTGTCTAGTTCTCTCCATGAGCTCCACATTGGTTCACTGGTAGTTGTCTAGTTCTCTCCTTGATCTCCACATTGATTCACTTGTATTGGTCTAGTTCTGTCCACAAGCTCCACATTGGTTCACTGATATTTGTCTAGTTCTCTCCATGAGTTCCACATTGGTTCACTGGTATTTGTCTAGTTCTCTCCATGAGCTCTACAGTGGTTCACTGGTATTTGTCTAGTTCTCTCCATGAGCTCCACCTCCTTGTTCACTGGTATTTGTCTAGTTCTCTCAATGAGCTCCTCCTCCTGGTTCAGTGGTATTTGTCTAGTTCTCTCCATGAGCTCCAACTCCTGGTTCACTGGTATTTGTCTAGTTCTCTCCATGAGCTCCACCTCCTGGTTCACTGGTATTTGTCTAGTTCTCTCCATGAGCTCCAACTCCTGGTTAACTGGTAGTTGTCTAGTTCTCTCCATGAGCTCCACCTCCTGGTTGACTGGTATTTGTCTAGTTCTCTCCATGAGCTCCACCTCCTGGTTCACTGGTATTTGTTTAGTTCTCTCCATGAGCTCCACATTTGTTCACTGGTATTTGTCTATTTCTCTCCATGAGCTCCACCTCCTGGTTCACAGGTATTTGTCTAGTTCTATCCATGAGCTCCACCTCCTGGTTCACTGGTATTTGTCTAGTTCTCTCCATGAGCTCCACATTGGTTCACTTGTATTTGTCTAGTTCTCTCCATGAGCGTCACATTGGTTCACTGATATTTGTCTAGTTCCCTCCATAAGCTCACACTGGTTCACTGGTATTTGTCTAGTTCTCTCCATGAGCGCCACATTGGTTCACTGATATTTGTCTAGTTCCCACCATGAGCTCAAATTGGTTCACTGGTATTTGTCTAGTTCTCTCAATGAGCTCCACATTGGTTCACTGATATTTGTCTAGTTCTCCCCACAAGCTCCACATTGGTTCACTGGTATTTGTCTAGCTCTCTCCATGAGTTCTACATTGATTCACTGGTATTTGTCTAGTTCTCTCCGTGATCTCCACATTGGTTCACTTGTAGTGGTTTAGTTCTGTCCACAAGCTCCACATTGGTTCACTGGTATTTGTCTAGTTCTCTGCATGAGCACCACATAGGTTAACTGATATTTGTCTAGTTCTCTCCATGAGCTCCACATTGGTTCACTGGTATTTGTCTAGTTCTCTCCTTGATCTCCACATTGATTCACTTGTATTGGTCTAGTTATGTCCACAAGCTCCACATTGGTTCAATGATATTTGTCTAGTTCTCTCCATGAGTTACACATTGGTTCATTGGTATTTGTATAGTTCTCTCCATAAGCTCTACAGTGGTTCACTGGTATTTGTCTAGTTCTCTCCATGAGCTCCACATTGGTTCACTGGTATTTGTCTAGTTCTCTCCATGAGCTCCTCCTCCTGGTTCAGTGGTATTTGTCTAGTTCTCTCCATAAGTTCCACATTGGTTCACTGGTATTTGTCTCGTTCTCTCCATAAGCTCCACCTCCTGGTTCACTGGTATTTGTCTAGTTCTTTCCATGAGCTCTACATTTGTTCACTGGTATTTGTCTAGTTCTCTCTATGAGCTCCACCTCCTGGTTCAATGGTATTTGTCTAGTTCGCTCAATGAGCTCCACATTGGTTCACTGATATTTGTCTAGTTCTCTCCATGAGCTCAATATTAGTTTACTGGTATTTGTCTAGTTATCTCCATGAGCTCCACCTCATGGTTCACTGGTATTTGTCTAGTTCTCTCCATGAGCTCCACATTGGTTCACTGGTATATGTCTAGTTCTCTCCATGAGCTCCACATTGGTTCACTGGTATTTGTCTAGTTCTCACCATGAGCTCCACAATGGTACACTGGTATTTGTCTAGTTCTCTCAATGAGCTCCACATTGGTTCACTGGTATTTGTCTAGTTCTCTCCATGAGCTACACCTCCTGGTTCACTGGTGTTTGCCTAACTCTCTTTATGAGCTCCACCTCCTGGTTCACTAGTATTTGTCTAGTTCTATCTATGAGCTCCACATTGGTTCACTGGTATTTGTCTAGTTCTCTCCATAAGCTCCACCTCCTGGTTCACTGGTATTTGTTTAGTTCTCTCCATGAGCTCCACCTCCTGGTTGACTGGTATTTGTCTAGTTCTCTCCATGAGCTCCAACTCCTGGTTGACTGGTAGTTGTCTAGTTCTCTCCATGAGCTCCACATTGATTCACTGGTATTTGTCTATTTCTCTCCATGAGCTCCACCTCCTGGCTCACATGTATTTGTCTAGTTCTATCCATGAGCTCCACCTCCTGGTTCACTGGTATTTGTCTAGTTCTCTCCATGAGCTCCACATTGGTTCACTGGTATTTGTCTAGTTCTCTCCATGAGCGCCACATTGGTTCACTGATATTTTTCTAGTTCCCTCCATAAGCTCACACTGGTTCACTGGTATTTGTCTAGTTCTCTCCATGAGCTCCACATTGGTTCACTGATATTTGTCTCGTTCTCCCCACAAGCTCCACATTGGTTCACTGGTATTTGTCTAGTTCTCTCCATGAGTTCCACATTGATTCACTGATATTTGTCTAGTTCTCTCCGTGATCTCCACATTGGTTCACTTGTAGTGGTTTAGTTCTGTCCACAAGCTCCACATTGGTTAACTTGTAATTGTCTAGTTCTCTCCATGAGCTCCACATTGATTCGATGTTATTTGTCAAATCCCCCTCTATGAGCTCCACATTAATTCACTGGTATTTGGCTATTTGTCTCCATGAGCTCCAAATTGGTTCACTGATATTTGTCTAGTTCTCTCCATGAGCTCCACATTGGTTCACTGGTATTTGTCTAGATCTCTCCATGAGCTCTACAGTGGTTCACTGGTATTTGTGTAGTTCTCTACATGAGCTCCACCTCCTGGTTCACTGGTATTTGTCTAGTTCTCTCCATGAGCTCCACCTCCTGGTTCACTGGTATTTGTCTAGTTCTCTCCATGAGCTCCACCTCCTGGTTCACTGGTATTTGTCTAGTTCTCTCCATGAGCTCCACCTCCTGGATCACTGGTATTTGTCTAGATCTCTCCATGAGCTCCACATTGGTTCACTGGTATTTATCTAGTTCTCTCAATGAGCTCCACCTCCTGGTTCACTGGTATTTGTCTAATTCTATCCATGAGCTCCACCTCTTGTCTCACTGGTATTTGTCTAGTTCTCTCCATGAGCTCCACATTGGTTCACTGGTATTTGTCTAGTTCTCTCAATGAGCTCCACATTGGTTCACTGATATTTGTCTAGTTCTCCCCACAAGCTCCACATTGTTTCACTGGTATTTGTCTAGTTCTCTCCATGAGTTCCACATTGATTCACTGGTATTTGTCTAGTTCTCTCCGTGATCTCCACATTAGTTCACTTGTAGTGGTTTAGTTCTGTCCACAAGCTCCACATTGGTTCACTGGTATTTGTCTAGTTCTCTGCACGAGCACCACATTGGTTAACTGATATTTGTCTAGTTCTCTCCATGAGCTCCACATTGGTTCACTGGTATTTGTCTAGTTCTCTCCTTGATCTCCACATTGATTCACTTGTATTGGTCTAGTTATGTCCACAAGCTCCACATTGGTTCAATGATATTTGTCTAGTTCTCTCCATGAGTTACACATTGGTTCACTGGTATTTGTCTAGCTCTCTCCATGAGCTCCACATTGGTTCACTGGTATTTGTCTAGTTCTCTCCATGAGCTCCTCCTCCTGGTTCAGTGGTATTTGTCTAGTTCGCTCAATGAGCTCCACATTGGTTCACTGATATTTGTCTAGTTCTCTCCATGAGCTCAATATTAGTTTACTGGTATTTGTCTAGTTCTCTCCATGAGCTCCACCTCATGGTTCACTGGTATTTGTCTAGTTCTCTCCATGAGCTCCACATTGGTTCACTGGTATATGTTTAGTTCTCTCCATGAGCTCCACATTGGTTCAATGGTATTTGTCTAGTTCTCACCATGAGCTCCACAATGGTACACTGGTATTTGTCTAGTTCTCTCAATGAGCTCCACCTCCTGGTTCACTGGTATTTGTCTAGTTCTCTCCATGAGCTCCACATTTGTTCACTGGTATTTGTCTAGTTCTCTCCATGAGCTCCACCTCCTGATTCACTGGTATTTGTCTAAATCTCTCCATGAGCTCCAGCTCCTGGTTCACTAGTATTTGTCTAGTTCTATCTATGAGCTCCACATTGGTTCACTGGTATTTGTCTAGTTCTCTCCATGAGCTCCACCACCTGGTTCACTGGTATTTGTCTAGTTCTCTCCATGAGCTCCACTTCTTGGTTCACTAGTATTTGTCTAGTTCTCTCCATGAGATCCACTTCTTGGTTCACTGGTATTTGTCTAGTTCTCTCCATAAGCTCCACCTCCTGGTTCACTGGTATTTGTTTAGTTCTCTCCATGAGCTCCACCTCCTGGTTGACTGGTATTTGTCTAGTTCTCTCCATGAGCTCCAACTCCTGGTTGACTGGTAGTTGTCTAGTTCTCTCCATGAGCTCCACATTGATTCACTGGTATTTGTCTATTTCTCTCCATGAGCTCCACCTCCTGGCTCACAGGTATTTGTCTAGTTCTATCCATGAGCTCCACCTCCTGGTTCACTGGTATTTGTCTAGTTCTCTCCATGAGCTCCACATTGGTTCACTGGTATTTGTCTAGTTCTCTCCATGAGCGCCACATTGGTTCACTGATATTTTTCTATTTCCCTCCATAAGCTCACACTGGTTCACTGGTATTTGTCTAGTTCTCTCCATGAGCTCCACATTGGTTCACTGATATTTGTCTAGTTCTCCCCACAAGCTCCACATTGGTTCACTGGTATTTGTCTAGTTCTCTCCATGAGTTCCACATTGATTCACTGATATTTGTCTAGTTCTCTCCGTGATCTCCACATTGGTTCACTTGTAGTGGTTTAGTTCTGTCCACAAGCTCCACATTGGTTAACTTGTAATTGTCTAGTTCTCTCCATGAGCTCCACATTGATTCGATGTTATTTGTCAAATCCCCCTCTATGAGCTCCACATTAATTCACTGGTATTTGGCTATTTGTCTCCATGAGCTCCAAATTGGTTCACTGATATTTGTCTAGTTCTCTCCATGAGCTCCACATTGGTTCACTGGTATTTGTCTAGATCTCTCCATGAGCTCTACAGTGGTTCACTGGTATTTGTGTAGTTCTCTACATGAGCTCCACCTCCTGGTTCACTGGTATTTGTCTAGTTCTCTCCATGAGCTCCACCTCCTGGTTCACTGGTATTTGTCTAGTTCTCTCCATGAGCTCCACCTCCTGGTTCACTGGTATTTGTCTAGTTCTCTCCATGAGCTCCACCTCCTGGATCACTGGTATTTGTCTAGATCTCTCCATGAGCTCCACATTGGTTCACTGGTATTTATCTAGTTCTCTCAATGAGCTCCACCTCCTGGTTCACTGGTATTTGTCTAATTCTATCCATGAGCTCCACCTCTTGTCTCACTGGTATTTGTCTAGTTCTCTCCATGAGCTCCACATTGGTTCACTGGTATTTGTCTAGTTCTCTCAATGAGCTCCACATTGGTTCACTGATATTTGTCTAGTTCTCCCCACAAGCTCCACATTGTTTCACTGGTATTTGTCTAGTTCTCTCCATGAGTTCCACATTGATTCACTGGTATTTGTCTAGTTCTCTCCGTGATCTCCACATTGGTTCACTTGTAGTGGTTTAGTTCTGTCCACAAGCTCCACATTGGTTCACTGGTATTTGTCTAGTTCTCTGCACGAGCACCACATTGGTTAACTGATATTTGTCTAGTTCTCTCCATGAGCTCCACATTGGTTCACTGGTATTTGTCTAGTTCTCTCCTTGATCTCCACATTGATTCACTTGTATTGGTCTAGTTATGTCCACAAGCTCCACATTGGTTCAATGATATTTGTCTAGTTCTCTCCATGAGTTACACATTGGTTCACTGGTATTTGTCTAGCTCTCTCCATGAGCTCCACATTGGTTCACTGGTATTTGTCTAGTTCTCTCCATGAGCTCCTCCTCCTGGTTCAGTGGTATTTGTCTAGTTCGCTCAATGAGCTCCACATTGGTTCACTGATATTTGTCTAGTTCTCTCCATGAGCTCAATATTAGTTTACTGGTATTTGTCTAGTTCTCTCCATGAGCTCCACCTCATGGTTCACTGGTATTTGTCTAGTTCTCTCCATGAGCTCCACATTGGTTCACTGGTATATGTTTAGTTCTCTCCATGAGCTCCACATTGGTTCAATGGTATTTGTCTAGTTCTCACCATGAGCTCCACAATGGTACACTGGTATTTGTCTAGTTCTCTCAATGAGCTCCACCTCCTGGTTCACTGGTATTTGTCTAGTTCTCTCCATGAGCTCCACATTTGTTCACTGGTATTTGTCTAGTTCTCTCCATGAGCTCCACCTCCTGATTCACTGGTATTTGTCTAAATCTCTCCATGAGCTCCAGCTCCTGGTTCACTAGTATTTGTCTAGTTCTATCTATGAGCTCCACATTGGTTCACTGGTATTTGTCTAGTTCTCTCCATGAGCTCCACCACCTGGTTCACTGGTATTTGTCTAGTTCTCTCCATGAGCTCCACTTCTTGGTTCACTAGTATTTGTCTAGTTCTCTCCATGAGATCCACTTCTTGGTTCACTGGTATTTGTCTAGTTCTCTCCATAAGCTCCACCTCCTGGTTCACTGGTATTTGTTTAGTTCTCTCCATGAGCTCCACCTCCTGGTTGACTGGTAATTGTCTAGTTCTCTCCATGAGCTCCACATTGGTTCACTGGTATTTGTCTAGTTCTCTCCATGAGCTCCACCTCTTTGTTCACTGGTATTTGTCTAGTTCTCTCCATGAGCTCCACGTTGGTTCACTGGTTTTTGTCTAGTTCTCTCCATGAGCTCCACCTCTTGGTTCACTGGTATTTGTCTAGTTCTCTCCATGAGCTCCACATTGGTTCAATGGTATTTGTCTAATTCTATTCATGAGCTCCACCTCCTGGTTCACTGGTATTTGTCTAGTTCTCTCCATGAGCTCCACATTGGTTCACTGGTATTTGTCTAGTTCTTTCCATGAGCGCAACATTGGTTCACTGATATTTGTCTAGTTCCCTCCATGAGCTCACACTGGTTCACTGGTATTTGTCTAGTTCTCTCCATGAGCTCCACATTGGTTCACTGACATTTGTCTAGTTCTCCCCACAAGCTCCACATTGGTTCACTGGTATTTGTCTAGTTCTCTCAATGAGTTCCACATTGATTCACTGGTATTTGACTAGTTATCTTCGTGATCTCCACATTGGTTCACTTCTAGTGGTTTAGTTCTGTCCACAAGCTCCATATTGGTTCACTTGTATTTGTCTAGTTCTCTCCATGAGCTCCACAATGATTCATTGGTATTTGTCTAGTTCTCTCCATGAGCTCCACATTGATTCACTTTTATTTGTCTAGTTCTCTCCATGAGCTCCAAATTGATTCACTGATATTTGTGTAATTCTCTCCATGAGCTCCACATTGGTTCACTGGTATTTGTCTAGTTCTCTCCTTGATCTCCACATTGATTCACTTGTATTGGTCTAGTTCTGTCCACAAGCTCCACATTGGTTCACTGATATTTGTTTAGTTCTCTCCATGAATTCCACATTGGTTCACTGGTATTTGTCTAGTTCTCTCCATGAGCTCTACAGTGGTTCACTGATATTTGTCTAGTTCTCTCCATGAGCTCCACATTGGTTCACTGGTATTTGTCTAGTTCTCTCCATGAGCTCCACCTCCTGGTTCACTGGTCTTTGTCTAGTTCTCTGCATGAGCTCCACCTCTTAATTCACTGGTATTTGTCTAGTTCTCTCCATGAGCTCCACATTGGTTCACTGGTATTTGTCTAGTTCTCTCCATGAGCTACACCTCCTGGTTCACTTGTATTTTTCTAGTTCTCTCCATGAGCCCCACCTCCTGGTTCACTGGTATTTGTCTAGTTCTCTCCATGAGCTCCACATTGGTTCACTGGTATTTGTCTAGTTCTCTCCATGAGCTCCACCTCTTTGTTCACTGGTATTTGTCTAGTTCTCTCCATGAGCTCCACATTGGTTCACTGGTTTTTGTCTAGTTCTCTCCATGAGCTCCACCTCTTGGTTCACTGGTATTTGTCTAGTTCTCTCCATGAGCTCCACATTGGTTCACTGGTATTTGTCTAATTCTATTCATGAGCTCCACCTCCTGGTTCACTGGTATTTGTCTAGTTCTCTCCATGAGCTCCACATTGGTTCACTGGTATTTGTCTAGTTCTCTCCATGAGCGACACATTGGTTCACTGATATTTGTCTAGTTCCCTCCATGAGCTTACATTGGTTCTCTCGTATTTGTTTAGTTCTCTCCATGAGCTCCACATTGGTTCACTGATATGTGTCTAGTTCTCCCCACAAGCTCAACATTTGTTCACTGGTATTTGTCTAGTTGTCTCCATGAGTTCCACATTGATTCACTGGTATTTGTGTAGTTCTCTCCGTGATCTCCACATTGGTTCTCTTGTAGTGGTTTAGTTATGCCCACAAGCTCCACATTGGTTCACTGGTATTTGTCTAGTTCTCTCCATGAGCTCCACATTGGTTCACTGATATTTGTCTAGTTTTCACCATAAGCTCCACAATGGTTCACTGGTATTTGTCTAGTTCTCTCCTTGATCTCCACATTGATTCACTGGTGTTTGTCTAGTTCTCTGCATGAGCTCCTCCTCCTGGTTCACTGGTATTTGTCTAGTTCTCTCCATGAGCTCCAAATCTTGGTTCACTGGTATTTGTCTAGTTCTCTCCATGAGCTCCACATTGGTTCACTGGTATTTGTCTAGTTCTCTCCATGAGCACCACATTGGTTCACTGGTATGTGTCTAGTTGTCTCCGTGATCTTCACATTGGTTCACTTGTATTGGTTTAGTTCTGTCCACAAGCTCCACATTGGTTCATTTATATTTGTCTAGTTCTCTCCATGAGCTCCACATTGATTCACTGGTATGTGTCTAGTTCTCTCCATGAGCTCCACATTGGTTCACTGGTATTTGTCTAGTTCTCTCCATGAGCTCCAAATTGGTTCACTGATATTTGTCTAGTTCTCTCCATGAGCTCCACATTGGTTCACTGATATTTGTCTAGTTCTCTCCATGAGCTACACATTGGTTTACTGGTATTTGTCTAGTTCTCTCCTTGATCTCCACCTCCTGGTTCACTGGTGTTTGTCTAGTTCTCTCCATGAGCTCCACCTCCTGGTTCACTGGTATTTGTCTAGTTCTCTCCATGAGCTCCACATTGGTTCACTGGTATTTGTCTAGTTCTCTCCATGAGCACCAAATTGGTTTACTGGTATTTGTCTAGTTCTCTCCTTGATCTTCACATTGGTTCACTTGTATTGGTTTAGTTCTGTCCACAAGCTCCACATTGGTTCATTTATATTTGTCTAGTTCTCTCCATGAGCTCCACATTGATTCACTGGTATGTGTCTAGTTCTCTCCATGAGCTCCACATTGGTTCACTGGTATTTGTCTAGTTCTCTCCATGAGCTCCAAATTGGTTCACAGATATTTGTCTAGTTCTCTCCATGAACTCCACATTGGTTCACACGTATTTGTCCAGTAGCTTTACGTGTGTGTACATGAACATGAATCTATGGCCTCTCCACTCCTCGGTGTGTACTTTGTGTGTAGCTTTACGTGTGTGTACATGACATTGAAGATCTGGTCCCTCCACAGAGCGGCTCCTCAGATTTCAGATTTATCTATCGAAGCCAACAAGCCTCGCTGACCACAGCTCTCAAGTTCGCTGACAGACTCAACTGTTCATCCGAGAATCGAACAGCAATAGTCCAATGTCTCAGACAGGTTTGTGTGGCTGTTTCTGTAAGGTAACGATACCCTATTTATGTGTCATTGTTTTCTTGTGTGTCATCTGTCCATTCCTTTCATTCGGTTATTATACTTTCCTGTGGCCACTTTAGTGTCCACCCCGTTATTATACTTTTCTGTGGCCACTTTAGTGTCCACCCCGTGTTTATATGTTGATGTTTTCTTGTGTTTGTTTGCTGTGGAAGGCTCGTCGCCGAAGCGCCCATTGTTTTCCATAATTGTATTCTGTAAAGTTGCATTACTTCATATTATTTTATATTGTTTACACTTCCGCAGTTTTACCGTAATTCCACTATTTTATTCACACCTTAGCAAGTATATAAATATCTGTCTAGGGGAGCTGTTTGTCTACACTCGCTCAGTTCGTATATGTTTGTTGTATAGACACTGTCAGTTCATATATGTTTGTTGGAAAGATACTTACTTATCAGTTCATATTTGTGTGTTGTAAGGGCACGGTCAATTCATATTTTTTTTAATTATAAAGACACTTGTTGTAAAGACACTTGCTGTAAAAATACTTTTCTTTAAAACACTTGTTGTATACACACTTGTTGTAAAGACACTTGTTGTACACACACTTGTTGTAAAGACAAGTATTGTACAGACATTTGTTGTAAAATCACTTGTTGTATACACACTTGTTATAAAGACACTTGTTGTAAAGACACTTGTTGTACACACACTAGTTGTAAAGACACTTGATGTAAAGACACTTTTGTACAGACATTTGTTATACAGACACTTGTTATAAAGACACTTGTTGTATATACACTTGTTGTACAGACACTTGTTGTAAAGACACTTGTTGTAAAGATACTTTTGTACAGACATTTGTTAAACAGACACTTGTCATAAAGACACTTGTTGTACAGACACTTGTTGTACAGACACTTGTTATACAGACACTTGTTGTACAGACAATTGTTGTACAGACACTTGTTGTAATGTCACTTGTAAAGCCGCTTGTTTTGAAGACACGTATATATCTAGGCCCTCGTGACCAACCCCAAGCGTACGTGTATAGTTTTATTGGACGAGTATAGCTGTCTATTTGTAGGTGTGATGTTGTTTGGCTTAGTGTCGCGGGACCACTGGAGTTAACGATAAGATGATAGATTAACAGAGACAGTCTGTATCCACAGCTGCAATTGTTTGTTGCTAGTGGGGAAACACTCCCATCGGATCAAAGGAAACCAAAAGTCTTTGAGATTTCAGAGGGAAACAGAAAAATTGTCGGCATGTTGTTTTGCCCGAGTCTCAAGATGAAAGATAAATCGACGCCTTGAATTGGTTGCCACCTGTTGTTGACAGGAGAATGACGTCACTCGGACAATTCCTGACTGCATGAAACATAACTTATTTGCCGTGAGTGTGAAAAATGGAATTAAACTAAGCTGAAGTGTTTGGCTAGCTCTGTTCGAATTTCGGAAAGAATCGATTGTGTTCTGTGTCAATTCAAGTTGAGGAACATGTGTCTTTCATGGCAATTTGTAGATTCAATTCAGAACAGAACTAGTTTATATAAGGTATTCACTAGATAACATTTAGGTGTAAGTAATGTAGGATAGTCTAGTGATAGATAGAGTTTAGGACTAGAGCATAGTGTTGTGCGTTGTGATTAGGTATTCTAGGAGTATCAGCGACTGTAGGCAATCACGTTGTTAAACTAGCTAGAGTAAGATATCAATTAACTCAGATGGCTGAGAATAGCGTAGTGGGATGATATTTAGAGAGATTGAGGATGGTTGGGAGATAGGGGAAATGTCCAATGGTGGGATTTTCCAGTGGGGTGTCTACTGGGTTTCTGCACTTTGTTTATTGGTCTTTCCTTGTCTTATCCTAACTCAGACCGATGTGATGAGCTCCTCTGCCCTATGACAGAGTTTTTTCCACTGTTATATATCTGAGTGAGGCCGCCGGCCTACACTCAGCTAATAGGGGTCAGTATCGGGTTGCTCTCACCAGGTGTGTTCTCTCTTTCACAGATTCCACTCAGGTTATGAAGAAACAAGCTGAAACATCACTGTTTAAAAAGTACGGATGATTCAGTGAAGGACGTTTTATTCAGCGGCTTTTACACTGGGCCCATGATAAAGAGATTCTGCAGAAACATGGCTCGGTTGAGCAGAAACATATAGTTATCTAGGAACGATTTCTTTGTGATAGAGTTCACTAAGATTGAGGGAGGTTATTTTCTACACCACATGTACTATGAACACAATGGGTTTTAGAAGGAACAATGAACATAGCGTTTTCCTAAACTAGTAGATGCCTGTGAATTTGAACTCCTTACTTTGCGATCTTGAAAAACTAGGACAATTAGTAATGAACAATTGTGTTACACGGGACAGTGATACATATTCTCACGATACAAGGATTGATGAATATAAGATCTGTAGGGACATTTAGTAACATTGTGTGTGATCGATTCAGGATCAGTATTGGACTGTATTCATTTCTGGTGATCAGTATCGAGATTATCAGGGAGCTACCGGAGGAAGTCAACATCTGGCAGGAGGGACACATCGTTTGGTGAGGTCATTGTGTACTGAGCTAACATGCTGTGGTGTGGCCATTACTGGGATGATCTGACTTTTCTCCTGAGCTGTTCGGTCTGATTCTGCAGACACACTAGAGTATACGACATACATTCTACACATACACTTCGCACATACATACACTTTTCTTCATTAAATTAATTTATTCTTAATTTTTAGAAGCTAGAGTTGTGTATTATGTTGTTTTGGGGAAGAATGAGAGGAGGCATGATCCAGTGGTGAGAGAGAGAAAGAGGTATCTAGTGACTGACGGAGTGTTATGGACGGAATCTAGTGGATTCTCCAGAATAATCATATGGGATTAAAAAGAATGTGGGTGTTGATTCCCCTCACTCCATGGACGACACTTTAAGTAAATCCACGACCTTACTGGGGGATCTACAACGGGATCTTTTGACAAGGGGATCTCTCGACAACGGAATCTTTTGACAAGGGGATCTCTCGACAAGGGGATCTTTTGACACGGGATTTCTCGACATGGGATCTTTCGATACGGGACGGTGATATCATATTAGTGAGGATCCAGCTAGGGTGAATGTGGATAGGAGTAAGACACATATCTTGCCTGTTCACACTTCACACGTCTACTTATGTCTGTGGTCCTAATTCTACTCTTGTCACTGAGTGATTGGTTTGTGTTGTGCTGTGTGGTGGAAATATATAGATAAATTTTAATTAGTCAATATCTATATATTTGTTTTGGAGAAAATTTACACTCAACCTGCTGACTTACCTCTCTGAAAGATGGCCAATCCTAAACTAGATATGGCAGAACTAAGGGCAAAGGGGGAAGCAATGGGCCGGCTTGTCGGGTTCTGCACTAACAGATTACATACAGGAGGTGGAGAGGGATTTTCGTCAAGCAGAAAGGGAAGATCGGAAGGCCGAGATGGAATTGAGAAAGATGGAGTTAGGAACTAAGAGGATAGAAGCTTAGCAAGCCACTAGAAGGCTGGAACTTGAAGCTGAGCAAGCAGCTAAGAAACTTGAAGTTGAGCAAGCAGCTTAGAAAGTTGAAGTTGAGCAAGCTGCTAGGCAACTAGAAGCTGAGCAGGCAGCTAAGAAACTTGAAGTTGAGCAAGCTGCTAGGCAACTGGAAGCTGAGCAGGCGGCTAAGAATCTTGAAGCTGAACAAGCTACCAAGAGTCTCTAAGCTGAGCAGGCTGTCAAGAGACAGGAAGCTGAGCAAGCTACTAGGAGATGGGAAGCTGAACAAGAAGCTCAGAAAAGGGAGCACGAGTACCGAATGCGGGAACTCGAGCTTAAGAGGCAATCTAGTGGGGAAACTGTGGAAGCAGTGGGAGGTTCCTCTCTCCCGGGCTCAACCCCAGTAGGTGGACATAGTTAACATGCTATGAAGTTCCCTCTAGCGGTCTACGAAGAAGACAAAGAGAAGATCGACCAGTACTTACAACGCTTCGAGGCCATGTCTGTTGCTATGGGTCTGGATCGTGACAAATGGTGTCTTAAGTTGTCCCAGGGATTTCGCGGGACCGGTTACGTGGTTTATTCGCGCCTGCCGCCAGGACACGAGAACAATTACGACGAATTGAAAACGGCTCTGCTGAAACGTTTCGAAGTTACGTCACATACCTACCGGAAAAAATTTCGAGCAGCGAAACGAGAACCGGGAGAGTTGTTTGCCGCCTACAGTCTGCGTCTGAAATCCTATCTCCATAAGTGGATGGATTTGGCTAGGTTCGCGCATGACTATGAGAGTCTGGAAGAGCTCATGGTAGTCGACCAGTTGCGGAAGCAAATGTCGAAACCTCTCAGGACATTCCTGGGAGAACAAGGGGCGGAACATATTGACATCGTGACGAAATTGGCAGAACGGTTCGTCGAGGTACATGGGGAGGCGGGGGAAAACCTTTCTACAAACACAAAAAGTCAGGAGAAACAGGACCGGAAGAAATCCAAAAACACAGGAACCAAGAAAGGGGAACCTTATATAAAAACTTCAGAGGAGAGTTTAGAGAAGACAAAGGAGGGAAGCAAGAGCACCTCGAGCTCTACACCAAAACGACCGTGGTCGGAGAAGTGGTGCTCGATTTGTAAGTCACCCTCTCACAATACGAGGGAATGCAAATCGAAGGCTAAGAGCCCTCACTTCGCGGCACGTCAGGTGACTTCAAAGGAGGTTGTCACTGAAAATGTCAAGGTCGACAAGGAAGCTCGCCACCAGGAGAGCTCACTAAAGTCCGGCACGAGAAAATTTAGGACAGGGAAATGGTGCAAACACTGCAGGTCGAACACGCATAATGCTATGGACTGCAGGGTAAAGTCAGGAGACTCTCATTTCGTCGTGTGCCCAGGGAAACCTAAGGTGGAGTCCACCGAACAGGTCGAGGCCGAGGAAGAGACTCCAGACCCGGATAAACCACCTGTAGTGGAATTGATAGAGGTTAACGGCCGACAAGTTGAGTGTCTGTACGACCCTGGCCTGGACGGGGAGGCCGTGATTTCTGCGGATCTAGTACACACAGAACAATTCACAGGTGAGACCATGGAGATACAGCCTGCACAGAAGAATGCTGTAGCCATGAAGTTGCCAATTGCCAAAGTGGAGATTCGGTCAAGTATGTCACCGGCACAATCAAGGCCGCTGTATTGACCGATCCCATTTTTCCCGTCATCCTCGGTTGCCGGTATGTCTTTCTGGAAATGCCCAGGGAGCCAATCCATATGGGAGCAATACAGACTCGCTCTCAGACGAGAATGAATCAGGCAGAAGCAATTGTGACTAACCCACTGCCGGGGGAGTTGCGAACTGCCCAGAGTGAGGATGCAACCTTACGTTCTTGCTACAAGAAGCTGCAGAGAAGTGCTGATCCACCAAAACGGGGGCAATACTACATGAAGAATATGATACTCTACAGGAGAGCCGGAAGGGGAGACAACCTACACGGTCAGTTGGTGGTCACGAAGGCTCACCTCTGACCTGTGTCTCTATCTCTGACCTGTGTCTCTATCTCTGACCTGTGTCTCTATATCTGACCTATATCTCTATCTCTGAACTGTGCCTCTACCTCTGACCTGTATCTCTATCTCTGACCTGTATCTCTACCTCTGACCTGTGTCTCTATCTCTGACCTATATCTCTATCTCTGACCTATATCTCTATCTCTGAACTGTGTCTCTACCTCTGACCTGTAACTCTATCTCTGACCTGTGTCACTATCTCTGACCTGTGTCTCTATCTCTGACCTATATCTCTATCTCTGACCTATATCTCTATCTCTGACCTATATCTCTATCTCTGAACTGTGTCTCTACCTCTGACCTGTATCTCTATCTCTGACCTGTGTCACAATCTCTGACCCGTGTCTCTATCTCTGACCTGTGTTTCTATCTCTGAACTGTGTCTCTATCTCTGAAATGTGTCTCTGTCTCTGAACTGTGTCACTAACTCTGAACTGTGTCTCTACCTCTGACCTGTGTCTCTATCTCTGACCTGTGTCTTTATCTCTGACCTGTGTCTCTATCTCTGACCTATATTTCTATACCCGAACTGTGTCTCTACCTCTGACCTGTGTCTCTATCTCTGACCTATATCTCTATCTCTGACCTATATCTCTATCTCTGACCTATATCTCTATCTCTGACCTATATCTCTATCTTTGAACTATATCTCTATCTCTAAACTGTGTCTCTACCTCTGACCTGTATCTCTATCTCTGACCTGTTTCTCTATCTCTGACCTGTGTCTCTATCTCTGACCTGTGTCTGTATCTCTGAACTGTGTCTCTATCTCTGACCTATATTTCTATATCCGAACTGTGTCTCTACCTCTGACCTGTGTCTCTATCTCTGACCTATATCTCTATCTCTGACCAATATCTCTATCTCTGACCTATATCTCTATCTTTGACCTGTATCTCTATCTTTGACCTATATCTCTATCTCTAAACTGTGTCTCTACCTCTGACCTGTATCTTTATCTCTGACCTGTTTCTCTATCTCTGACCTGTGTCTCTATCTCTGACCTGTGTCTCTATCTCTGAACTGTGTCTCTACCTCTGACCTGTATCTCTATCTCTGTCCTATATCTCTATCTCTGACCTATATATCTATCTCTGAACTGTGTCTCTACCTCTGACCGGTATCCCTATCTCTGACCTGTGTCTCTATCTCTGAACTATATCTCTATCTCTGACCTATATCTCTATCTCTGACCTATATCTCTATCTCTGAATTATATCTCTATCTCTGACCTATATCTGTATCTCTGAACTGTGTCTCTACCTCTGACCTGTATCTCTATCTCTGACCTGTGTTTCTATCTCTGACCTGTGTCTCTATCTCTGACCTGTGTCTCTATCTCTGAACTGTGTCTCTATCTCTGAACTGTCTCTATCTCTGACCTGTGTCTCTACCTCTGACCTGTGTCTCTACCTCTGACCTGTGTCTCTATCTCTGACCTGTGTCTCTATCGCTGACCCGTGTCTCTATCTCTGACCTATATCTATATCTCTGAACCTTGTCTCTATCTCTGACCTATATTTCTATCTCTGACCTATATCTCTATATCTGACCTATATCTCTATCTTTGAACTATATCTCTATCTCTGAACTCTATCTCTATCTCTGAACTGTGTCTCTACCTCTGACTTGTATCTCTATCTCTGACCTGTGTCTCTATCTCTGACCTGTGTCTCTATCTCTGACCTGTGTCTCTATCTCTGACATATATCTCTATCTCTGACCTATATCTCTATCTCTAACCTATATCTCTATCTATGAACTGTGTCTCTAACTCTGACCTGTATCTCTATCTCTGACCTGTATCTCTACCTCTGACCTGTGTCTCTATCTCTGACCTGTGTCTCTATCTCTGAACTGTGTCTCTATCTCTGAACTGTGTCTCTATCTCTGAACTGTGTCTCTATCTCTGACCTGTGTCTCTACCTCTAACCTGTGTCTCTATCTCTGACCTGTGTCTCTACCTCTGACCTGTATCTCTACCTCTGTCCTGTGTCTCGACCTCTGACCTGTGTCTCTATCTCTGACCTGTGTCTATATCTCTGACATGTCTCTACCTCTAACCTGTGTTTATATCTCTGACCTGTGTCGCTACCTCTGACCTGTGTCTCTATCTCTGACCTGTGTCTCTACCTCTGAACCGTGTCTCTATCTCTGACCTGCGTCTATATCTCTGACCTATAACTCTATCTCTGACCTGTGTCTTTATCTCTGTCCTGTGTCTATATCTCTGACCTATATCTCTATCTCTGAACTATATCTCTATCTCTGAACTGTCTCTACCTCTGACCTGTATCTCTATCTCTGACCTATGTCTCTATCTCTGACCTATATCTCTATCTCTGACCTGTGTCTCTATCTCTGACCTATACCTCTATCTCTGACCTATATCACTATCTCTGACCTGTGTCTCTATCTCTGTCCTGTAGCTCTACCTCTGACCTATATCTCTATCTCTGACCTATATCTCTATCTCTGACCTATATCTCTATATCTGACCTATATCTCTATCTCTGACCTATATCTCTATCTCTGACCTGTATCTCTATCTCTGACCTATATCTCTACCTCTGACCTGTGTCTCTATCTCTGACCTGTGGCTCTATCTCTGACCTATATCTCTAACTCTGACCTGTGTCTCTATCTCTGAACTGTATCTCTATCTATGACCTATATCTCTATCTCTGAACTGTCTCTAGCACTGACCTATATCTCTACCTCTGACCTGTGTCTCTACCACTGACCTATATCTCTACCTCTGACCTGTGTCTCTATCTCTGACCTGTGTCTCTATCTCTGACCTGTGTCTCTACCTCTGACCTGTGTCTCTATCTCTGACCTGTGTCTCTACCTCTGACCTGTATATCTATCTCTGAACTATGACATGTATCTCCCCCACTGACCTGTGTCTCCCCACTGACCTGTGTCTCTAACACTGACCTATGTCTCTACCACTGACTTATGTCTCTACCTCTGATTTATGTCTCTACGACTGACCTATGTCTCCAACACTGACCTGTGTCTCTATCTCTGACCTATGTCTCTACCTCTGACCTGTGTCTGCACCTCTGACCTGTGACATGTATCTTCCCCACTGACCTGTGTCTCCCCCACTGACCTGTGTCTCTAACACTGACCTATGTCTCTAACACT
The DNA here is from genome assembly GCA_963921405.1 of Cepaea hortensis. NCBI lineage: Eukaryota > Metazoa > Mollusca > Gastropoda > Stylommatophora > Helicidae > Cepaea > Cepaea hortensis. The sequence continues at coordinate 2,821,672 of OY992896.1, read as the reverse complement.
GACTTATGTCTCTAACACTGACTTATGTCTCTACCACTGACCTGTGTCTCTACCACTGACCTGTGTCTCTAATACTGACCTATGTCTCTACCACTGACCTGTTTCTCTACCACTGACCTGTGTCTCTATCACTGACCTATGACTCTACTAATGACCTATGTCTCTATTTCTGACCTGTGTCTCTACCACTGATTTATGTCTCTAACACTGACCTGTGTCTCTAACACTGACCTGTGTCTCTAACACTGACCTATGTCTCTACCACTGACCTGTGTCTCTAACACTGACCTGTGTCTCTAACATTGACTTATTTCTCTACCACTGACTTATGTCTCTAACACTGACTTATGTCTCTACCACTGACCTGTGTCTCTAACATTGACTTATTTCTCTACCACTGACTTATGTCTCTAACACTGACCTATGTCTCTACCACTGACCTGTGTCTCTAACATTGACTTATTTCTCTACCACTGACTTATGTCTCTAACACTGACTTATGTCTCTAACACTGACTTATGTCTCTACCACTTACTTATGTCTCTAACACTTACTTATGTCTCTACCACTGACTTATGTCTCTACCACTGACTTATGTCTCTACCACTGACTTATGTCTCTACCACTGACCTGTCTCTTTAACACTGACCTATGTCTCTGCCACTGACTTATCTCTCTAACACTGACTTATGTCTCTAACACTGACTTATGTCTCTACCACTGACTTGTGTCTCTAACACTGAACTGTGTCTCTACCAAGGACCTATTTCTCTAACACTGACCTGTGTCTCTAACACTGACTTATGTCTCTAACACTGACTTATGTCTCTAACATTGACTTATGTCTCTACCACTGACTTATGTCTCTACCACTGACTTGTGTCTCTAACACTGACTTATGTCTCTACCACTGACTTATGTCTCAAATACTGACTTATGTCCCTAACACTGACTTGTGTCACTACCACTGACTTATGTCTCTAATACTGACTTTTGTCTCTAACACTGACTTATGTCTCTAACACTGACTTATGTCTCTAACACTGACTTATGTCTCTAATACTGACTTATGTCTCTACCACTGACTTATGTCTCTAACACTGACTTATGTCACTACCACTGACTTATGTCTCTAACACTGACTTATGTCTCTAACACTGACTTATGTCTCTAACACTGACTGATGTCTCTAACACTGACTTATGTCTCTAACACTGACTTATGTCTCTAACACTGAATTATGTCTCTATCACTGTCTTATGTCTCTACCTGTGTCCTATGTCTCTACCACTGACCTATGTCACTACCACTGACCTGTGTCTCTAACACTGACTTATGTCCCTAACACTAACTTATGTCTCTACCACTGACCTATGTCTCTTCCACTGACCTGTGTCTCTACCACTGACCTATGTCTCTAACACTGACTTATGTCTCTAACACTGAATTATATCTCTAACACTGACTTATGTCTCTAACACTGACTGATGTCTCTAACACTGACTTATGTCTCTAACACTGACCTGTGTCTCTACCACTGACTTGTGTCTCTAACACTGACCTGTGTCACTAACACTGACTTATGTCTCTAACACTGACTTATGTCTCTACCACTGACCTGTGTCTCTAACACTGACTTATGTCCCTAACACTGACTTATGTCTCTACCACTGACCTATGTCTCTTCCACTGACCTGTGTCTCTATAGTCTGTCCGGAAATTAATGCCGTCATTCACGATCAATTATTTTGAAAACTGTCTGTTGCATCGTTATGAAATTTTTCCAGCCGTCTTATATTTACCCCCACCCAAGGAATATGTCTTTGAAAGGTCCAAAAACAACTTAAATCATTTAAAGCGGCGACATTCCTTTGATCTTTTGCTGAACAACTAGTGATTTCTCGCTAACGAAGTTATTTTTACGGTAATGTGAGACATGTCAATTCTGTTGATTCACAAAGGCGTATCCGGATTCGTATGAGAGTGGGTGCAATGAAAGAATTAGCTTAAAATCGACAGGGTCGGCTGCATTGCACCGGGTGTTTATCCCATATGGCTTAGTTTCTTTCCGCAGCGCGGAAAGCGTCGCACAAAGCACGAACTCCGTAGCTCCAGCGACGACCCCCGGGAGTCTCCGAAAAAATGCACTCGTGAAATGAAGGACGCGGCCCGGAATCGAACATACAACCTTCGAAGCCCGAGTCAGACGGCTTGACCACTTCACCACGGAGAATCCCGAGAGGGGTGCAATGTGTAATATTAGTAAAGACAGAGAATTTACAGAGGCACGGGGTAAATAATTTGTAAATTAACAGGAAAGTAGAAGGAATATATTTCTTACCTTATTTTTCATTGCCTTCTTGTTTCTTCAGCTGATGCTGATGCTGTAATGTTTAGGGCCTGCAATTCGTCTCAATAGTTGGAGCAAAATATCCCAGTAAGTGTGTACGTATATTAAGGTCTGCGATCTGCTCATACCTTAATCTGTGTCGGACGATTCCAGTAGGTTGATGATTGCTCTCGGTTGCATAAAATTCAATCCATCCTTTCTCCAATAGTCCTCTTCCTCTTTCAACACATGGTCCTGACGTTTTTTCCAGTAACTTTTATCAATATTTAATAGCGCGGACAGACAGATAGACAGACAGACAGACAGACAGAAAGACAGACAGACAGAAAGGTAGGTAGGTAGGTAGGTAGGTAGGCAGAAAGGTAGGTGGGTGGGTGGGTGGATGGCTGGCTGGCTGACTGACTGGGTGGGTGGGTGGGTGAGTCGGTCGGTCGGTCGGTCAGTCGGCAGGCAGGCAGACAGGTAGGCAGGCAGGTAGGTAGATTAGATAGATAGATAGATAGATAGATAGATAGATAGATAGATAGATAGATAGATAGATAGATAGATAGATAGATAGATAGATAGCCAGCTAGCCAGATAGATAGATAGATAGATAGATAGAAAGATAGATAGATAGATAGATAGATAGATAGATAGATAGATAGATAGATAGATAGATAGATAGATAGATAGATAGATATCGGTAGGTCGGTCGGTCGGTCGGCCTGCCGGCAGGCAGGCAGTCAGGTAGATAGATAGATAGATAGATAGATAGATAGATAGATAGATAGATAGATAGATAGATAGATAGATAGATAGATAGATAGATAGATAGATAGATAGATAGATAGATAGATAGATAGATAGATAGATAGATAGATAGATAGATAGATAGATAGATAGATAGATAGATAGATAGATAGATAGATAGATAGATAGATAGATAGATAGATAGATAGATAGATAGATAGATAGATAGATAGATAGATAGATAGATAGATAGATAGATAGATAGATAGATAGATAGATAGATAGATAGATAGATAGATAGATAGATAGATAGATCGATCCCCGCCAGGAGCCGGACCGAGCCAGCTAGTTTATTTATATAATCACGTTTCATGAAAGAACCCACAGTTTGACGACACCTCTGAACCTACCCCATATAAATTCCCTCAGTCTGCCAAAAGCAAAACCGCGCAGACAAATTTCAAAAATTTGGAGGTGTGTCTCGTTGAAACGGTAATACTCTTAAAATGATGGAATGAGTGCGGGGGCAAAAAAATATATACCGCATATAACCAAACATTGAAATCTGCTGTACAATCTCCAGAACAAAATTTTTTTTGATGGGTGGACATAATTATAAGGTTATATACTAAATCTCATCATTTTCCCTCAATTGGTTACTGAGATATTGAATTTTATATTGAGGCAACAAAAACAAAACACACTATAAGACTAACTTATATCCGCACCACTGACCTGTGTCTCTACCACTGACCTATGCCTCTAACACTGACTTATGTCTCTAACACTGACTTATGTCTCTACCACTGACTTGTCTCTCTAACACTGTACTGTGTCTCTACCACTGACCTATGTCTCTACCTCTGACCTGTGTCTCTACCTCTGATTTATGTCTCTAACACTGACCTATGTCTCCACCACTGACTTATGTCTCTACCACTGACCTATGTCTCTAAAACTGACTTATGTCTCTACCACTGACCTATGTCTCTACCACTGACCTGTGTCTCTACCACTGACTTATGTCTCTACCACTGACTTATGTCTCTACCACTGACCTGTGTCTCTAACACTGACTTATGTCTCTAACACTGACTTATGTCTCTAAAACTGACTTATGTCTCTACCACTGACCTATGTCTCTACCACTGACCTGTGTCTCTACCACTGACTTATGTCTCTACCACTGACTTATGTCTCTACCACTGACCTGTGTCTCTACCACTGACTGATGTCTCTAACACTGACTTATGTCTCTTACACTGACTGATGTCTCTAACACTGACCTGTGTCTCCACCACTGACTTATGTCTCTAACACTGACTTATGTCTCTACCACTGACTTATGTCTCTACCACTGACCTGTGTCTCTACCACTGACCTATGTCTCTACCACTGACCTATGTCTCTAACACTGAACTATGTCTCTATCACTGACCTATGTCTCTAACACTGACCTATGTCTCTACCACTGACTTATGTCTCTACCACTGACCTATGTCTCTAACACTGACCTATGTCTCTACCACTGACCTATGTCTCTAACACTGACCTATGTCTCTACCACTGACCTATGTCTCTAACACTGACCTATGTCTCTAACACTGACCTATGTCTCTAACACTGACCTATGTCTCTACAACTGACTTATGTCTCTACCACTGACCTATGGCGCTAACACTGACTTATGTCTCTACCACTGACCTATGTCTCTAACACTGACCTATGTCTCTACAACTGACTTATGTCTCTAACACTGACCTATGTCTCTAAAACTTACTTATGTCTCTACCACTGACCTATGTCTCTACCACTGACTTATGTCTCTACCACTAACTTATGTCTCTACCACTGACTTATGTCTCTAACACTGACTGATGTCTCTAACACTGACTGATGTCTCTAACACTGACCTGTGTCTCCACCACTGACTTATGTCTCTAACACTGACTTATGTCTCTAAAACGGACTTATGTCTCTACCACTGACCTATGTCTCTACCACTGACCTGTGTCTCTACCACAGATTTATGTCTCTAACACTGACCTATGTCTCTAACACTGACCTATGTCTCTACCACTGACCTATGTCTCTAACACTGACCTATGTCTCTAACACTGACCTATGTCTCTACCACTGACCTATGTCTCTAACACTGACCTATGTCTCTAACACTGACTTATGTCTCTACCACTGACCTATGTCTTTACCACTGACCTATGTCTCTACCACTGACCTATGTCTCTATCACTGACTTATGTCTCTACCACTGACTTATGTCTCTACCACTGACTTATGTCTCTACCACTGACTTATGTCTCTAACACTGACCTATGTCTCTACCACTGACTTATGTCTCTACCACTGACTTATGTCTCTACCACTGACTTATGTCTCTACCACTGACTTATGTCTCTACCACTGACCTATGTCTCTACCACTGACTTATGTCTCTACCACTGACCTATGTTTCTACCACTGACCTATGTCTCTACCACTGCCCTATGTCTCTATCACTGACTTATGTCTCTACCACTGACTTATGTCTCTACCACTGACCTGTGTCTCTACCACTGAAGTATGTCTCTACCACTGACCTGTGTCTCTACCACTGACTTATGTCTCTACCACTGACCTGTGTCTCTAGCACTGACTTATGTCTCTACCACTGACTTATGTCTCTACCACTGACCTATGTCTCTACCACTGACTTATGTCTCTACCACTGACTTATGTCTCTATCACTGACTTATGTCTCTACCACTGACTTATGTCTCTACCATTGACCTATGTCTCTATCACTGACTTATGTCTCTACCACTGACTTATGTCTCTACCACTGACTTATGTCTCTACCACTGACCTATGTCTCTACCACTGACCTATGTCTCTACCACTGACCTATGTCTCTATCACTGACTTATGTCTCTACCACTGACTTATGTCTCTACCACTGACTTATGTCTCTACCACTGACCTGTGTCTCTACCACTGACCTATGTCTCTACCACTGACCTATGTCTCTAACACTGACCTATGTCTCTAACACTGACCTATGTCTCTACAACTGACTTATGTCTCTAACACTGACTTATGTCTCTACAACTGACTTATGTCTCTAACACTGACTTACGTCTCTACCACTGACTTATGTCTCTACCAGTGACTATTGTCTCTACCAGTGACTATTGTCTCTATCACTGACCTATGTTTCTGCTTCTGACCTATGATATGTGTCTCCGCCTCTGACCACCAGGTGGACGCCGCCCAACTGGCGCTGCAGTATCTGTACCTGAGTTCCACATTTCAAGATATCATGGTTGCGGTCATTGACGGTTACTTCTTGACCACGGACCCCAAAACTGCCCTGAAGACTGGAGGTTGGTAGTCGAGTAGCGGTAGGCGTCAGACATCCACCATGTAGAACATCTACAGTATCCTCTCTCTCTCTCCTTCTCTCTCTGTCTCTCTCTGTGTCTCTGTCTTTCTCGCTCTCTATTTCGCTCGCTCTGTCTGTCTCTGTCTGTCTCTGTCTGTCTCTGTCTCTGTCTCTGTCTCTGTCTCTGTCTGTCTGTCTCTCTCTCTCTCTCTCTCTCTCTCTCTCTCTCTCTCACACACACACACACAAACACACACACACACGTTCAAGCTAGCATCTCATCGTGTGAACTAAGATTGAACGTGATCTCTGTGACTTCGTCACGTGACTGCGTGTCACAGAGGAACATGTCTGTCCACAAACTTCCGGTTCATCTCTGAATGAACAAACCAAGGATGTGTTTATAAATGATGACACGATGAATTTGTTTATACTTGATGACACGGTGAATGTGTTTATAAATGATGACACGATTAATGTGATTATAAATTATGACACGATGGATGTGTTTATAAATGATGACACGCTTGATGTGTTTATAAATGATGACACGCTGGATGTGTTTATAAATGATGACACGCTGGATGCGTTTATAAATGATGACACAATGGATGTGTTTATAAATGATGACACGCTTGATGTGTTTATAAATGATGACACGCTGGATGTGTTTATAAATGATGACACGATGGATGTGTTTATAAATGATGGTACGATGGGTGTGTTTATAAATGATGACACGCTGGATGTGTTTATAAATGATGACACGCTGGATGTGTTTTTACTTGATGACACTATGGATGTGTTTATAAATTATGACACAATGGATGTGTTTATAAATGATGACACGCTGAATGTGTTTATAAATGATGACACGATGGATGTGTTTATAAATGATGACACGATGGATGTGTTTATAAATGATGACACGATGGATGTGTTTATAAATGATGACACGATGGATGTGTTTATAAATTATAACACGATGGATGTGTTTATAAATGATGACATGATGGATGTGTTTATAAATGATGACACGATGGATGTGTTTATAAATGATGACATTCTGGATGTGTTTATAATTGATGACACTATGGATGTGTTTATAAATGATGACACGATGGATGTGTTTATAAATGATGACACGATGGATGTGTTTATCAATGATGACACGATGGATGTGTTTATAAATGATGACACGATCGATGCGTTTATAAATGATGACAAGATGGAGGTGTTTAGAAATGGTGACACTATGGGTGTGTTTATAAATGCTGACGCGATGTATGTTTTTATAAATGTAAACGCGATATATGTGGTTATAAATGATGACGCGATGGATGTGTTTATAATTGATGACACGGTGAATGTGTTTATAAATGATGATACGCTGGATGTGTCCACAGACTTCAAGCGATGTGAAATCATGACGGGAACCAACCAAGATGAAGGCACGTTAGCAGTCAGCCGTGCACTCGCTGACACCTTTAATTTAAGACGACAACCCCCGGTTCTCTCTGACCAGGTGACTGTGTTGTGTGTCCGTCTCCTTTACAATGTTTAGTTATCCATAGTTTGTTAGAATCGCTGGAGTGAGCTCATCTAGACTCCAAGACTGGTTCAACAGCGGTCCATAAATGACCTGCGCGATGCCCGAATTGACCATAATGTCCTATAGTAATATAAAGAATTTCCCTCTGTATATTAATCTTATAGTCCATGCCATGTCGTATTAGTGATCATGTCTGTCTACATCCTTCTGTCTCTGGTATTTCCCTTGTTGTTGCTAGTTATGTGAGTTGTTGTACTTCCCTTGTTGTTGGTAGTTATATGAGTTCTTGTACTTTCCTTGTTGTTGGTAGTTCTGTGAGTTTTTGTAATTCGTTTGTTGTTGGTAGTTATGTAAGTTGTTGCAATTCCCTTGTTGTTAGTTCCTTGAGTGTTGTAATTCCCTTGTTGTTGGTAGTTCCCTGGGTGTTGTAATTACCTTAATGTTGGTAGTTCTTTGAGTGTTGTAATTCCCTTGTTGTTGGTAGTTATGTGAGTTGTTGTACTTCCCTTGTTGTTGGTATTTATGTGAGATGTTGTACTTCCCTTATTGTTGGTAGTTCTGTGAGTTGTTGTATTTCCCTTGTTGCTGGTAGTTATGTGAGTTGTTGTACTTCCCTTGTTGTTGGTAGTTATGTAAGTTAGTGTACTTCTTTTGTTGTTGGTAGTTATGTAAGTTGTTGTATTTCCCTTGTTGTTGGTAGTTATGTAAGTTGTTGTATTTCCCTTGTTGTTGGTAATTCCTTGAGTATTGTAATTCCCTTGTTGTTGGTAGTTATGTGAGTTGTACTTACCTTGTTGTTGATAGTTATGTCAGTTGTTGTATATCCCTTGTTGTTGGTAGTTATGTGAGTTGTTGTATTTCCATGTTGTTGGTAGTTATGTGAATTGTTGTATTTCCATGTTGTTGGTAGTTATAAGAGTTGTTGTATTTCTATGTTGTTGTTAGTTATGTGAGTTGTTGTATTTCCCTTGTTGTTGGTAGTTCCTTCAGTGTTGTAATTCCCTTGTTGTTGGTAGTTATGTGAGTTGTTGTATTTCCATGTTGTTGGTAGTTATGTGAGTTGTACTTCCCTTGTTGTTGGTAGTTATGTGAGTTGTTGTATTTCCCTTGTTGTTGGTAGTTATGTGAGTTGTTGTATTTCCCTTGTTGTTGGTAGTTATGTGAGTTGTACTTCCCTTGTTGTTGGTAGTTATGTGAATTGTTGTATATCCCTTGTTGTTGGTAGTTATGTGAGTTGTTGTATTTCCATGTTGTTGGTTGTTATGTGAGTTGTACTTCCCTTGTTGTTGGTAGTTATTTGAGTTGTTGTATTTCCCTTGTTGTTGGTAGTTATGTAGGATGTACTTCCCTTGTTGTTGGTAGTTCCTTGAGTGTTGTAATTCCCTTGATGTTGGTAGTATGTAGGTTGTACTTCCTTTGTTGTTGGTAGTTCCTTGAGTGTTGTAAATCCCATGTTGTTGGTAGTTATGTGAGTTGTTGTATTTCCATGTTGTTGGTAGTTATGTGAGTTGTTGTACTTCCCTTGTTGTTGGTAGTTATGTAAGTTGGTGTATTTCCCTTGTTGTTGGCAGTTCCTTGAGTGTTATAATTGCCTTGTTGTTGGTAGTTATGTGAGTTGTTGTATTTCCATGTTATTGGTAGTTATGTAAGTTGTACTTCCCTTGTTGTTGGTAGTTCTGTGAGTTGTACTTCCCTTGTTGTTGGTAGTTCTGTGAGTTGTACTTCCCTTTTTGTTGCAAGTTCTGTGCGTTGTACTTCCCTTGTTGTTGGTAGTTCTGTGAGTTGTTGTACTTACCTTGTTGTTGCTCGCTCTGTGAGTTTTTATACTTCCCTTGTTGTTGTTAGTTCTGTGAGTTTTTGTACTTCACTTGTTGTTGCCAGCTCTGTAAGTTGTTGTACTTCCCTTGTTGTTGTTAGTTCTGTGAGTTTTTGTACTTCACTTGTTGTTGCCAGCTCTGTAAGTTGTTGTACTTCCCTTGTTGTTTGTAGTTCTGTGAGTTGTTGTACTTCCCTGGGTGGAAGTTGTATGTGTGGGTAGTTAGGGAGATGTGTGTGTGTGTGTGTGTGTGTGTGTGGGGGGGGGGGGTAGGGACATGTCAGTTGGTGGGGATGTGTGTGTATGGTTTGGGGATGTGTGAGTGGATGTGCGATGTGTGGGTTGGTGGGGGATTGTGTGCATGGGTGGGGAATATATTGTCGATGGAGATGTGGCTGGGGGATGGGTGGTTTGAGGTGTGGGTAGGGAGAGGATGTGTGGGTTAGGATGTGTATGTGGATGGGCGTGGGATGTGTGAGTTGGTGGGGGAATGTTTGTGGGTGGCGAGTGTGTTTTGGTTGGGGGATCAGGTGAGGGCGGTGTGTGTGGGTGGGGGAGGTGCGGGAGGGGGATGGGTCGGTTGGTGGGGTATGTATGTGTCCCTTGGTGTGCGTGTGTGTGGGTAGGTGGGGGTGTGTATGTGTCCCTTGGTGCGCGTGTGTGTGGGAAGGTGGGTGTGTTGTGTGGGTGGGGTGATGTATGGATAGGTGGGAGATGGGCCTCATAACATGGTAATTTGCCTTGTTTATGTTTACAACATTCATTTCACAATGTTTATTTTTCTTCCTATGTAAATGTATAATGCTCTTGATGAACGAAAGACGAGTGATTGGAAGGGCCGAATGTAAGACGGGCCTGCGCGCCCAATTTGTGACCCTAATAAAGTTGATTTGATTTGATTTGATTTGATTTAGTTCTGTGAGTTGTTGTACTTCCCTTGTTGTTGCTCGCTCTGTGAGTTGTTGTACTTCCCTTGTTGTTGGTAGTTCTGTGAGTTGTTGTACTTCCTTTGTTGTTGGTAGTTCTGTGAGTTTTTGTACTTCCCTTGTTGTTGCTCGCTCTGTGAGTTGGTGTACCTCCCTTGTTGTTGGTAGTTCTGTGAGTTGGTGTACCTCCCTTGTTGTTGGTAGTTCTGTGAGTTGGTGTACCTCCCTTGTTGTTGGTAGTTATGTGAGTTGTTGTACTTCCCTTGTTGTTGGTAGTTCTGTGAGTTGTTGTACTTCTCTTGTTGTTGGTAGTTCTGTGAGTTGTTGTACTTCCCTTGTTGTTGCTCGCTCTGTATATTGTTGTACTTCCCTTGTTGTTGCTCGCTCTGTGAGTTGTTGTACTTCCCTTGTTGTTGGTAGTTCTGTGAATTATTGTACTTCCCTTGTTGTTGCTCGCTCTGTAAGTTGTTGTACTTCCCTTGTTGTTGCTCGCTCTGTGAGTTGGTGTACTTCCCTTGTTGTTGGTAGTTCTGTGAGTTGTTGTACTTCCCTTGTTGTTGGTAGTTCTGTGAGTTGTTGTACTTCTCTTGTTGTTGGTAGTTCTGTGAGTTGTTGTACTTCCCTTGTTGTTGCTCGCTCTGTAGATTTTTGTACTTCCCTTGTTGTTGCTCGCTCTGTGAGTTGTTGTACTTCCCTTGTTGTTGGTAGTTCTGTGAATTATTGTACTTCCCTTGTTGTTGCTCGCTCTGTAAGTTGTTGTACTTCCCTTGTTGTTGCTCGCTCTGTGAGTTGGTGTACTTCCCTTGTTGTTTGTAGTTCTGTGAGTTGTTTCCATTGTTGTTGGTAGTTCTGTGAGTTGTTGTACTTCCCTTGTTGTTGGTAGTTCTGTGAGTTGTTGTACTTCCCTTGTTGTTGGTAGATCTGTGAGTTGTTGTACTTCCCTTGTTGTTGGTAGTTCTGTGAGTTGTACTTCTCTTGTTGGTGGTAGTTATGTGAGTTGTTGTACTTCCCTTGTTGTTGCTCGCTCTGTGAGTTGGTGTACTTCCCTTGTTGTTGGTAGTTCTGTGAGTTGTACTTCCTTTGTTGTTTGTAGTTCTGTGAGTTGTACTTCCCTTGTTGTTGGTAGTTCTGTGAGTTGTACTTCCCTTGTTGTTGGTAGTTATATGAGTTGTTGTACTTCCCTTGTTGTTGGTAGTTATGTAAGTTTTTGTATTTCGCTTGTTGTTGGTAGTTCCTTGAGTGTTGTACTTCCCTTGTTGTTGGTAGTTCTGTGAGTTGTTGTACTTCTGTTGTTGTTTTCAGTTCTATATTCAGTCTCTGTTGTGAAGCTGTTTTATATTCCACAGGATGAAGTTGTGTGCGCATTAGATTATGTTTGTGTAACAATTCAAGGTTTTTTTGCAGCAACATTTCAATAGTTGTACTTGTCTGTCCAGGAACTCGACTCAAATTTAACCGCGTTGCTGTCAACTCTACTCAAACCTGAATTTATCCCCGACGTCATTTGTCAAGTCAAACTGCTCTACAACTACACCATGCTCAAACAGGTAGATAGGAACCCGAGTCTATCCTTACTTATTCAAGTGTCATCAGACGCTTTTTTTCTCTGCCCAGACCGTCGCCAGGTAACCGCTTACGCCAATGCGTCCCAAGTTGTGTATCTGTACTCCTTCGACCACGGTCGTGACGTCTCCGCGCTGGCACCTTGGGCGGGTGCCATCCTGGCAATTGAAATTCCTTTTGTGTTTGGCACCACGTCACGTGACTTCCCGGCTTTTTCCCGGAGAGAGATCAGGCTGAAGCAATCAATGATGCAACTGTGGGCAAATTTTGCTAAATACGGGTACGTGACATGTGTAATATGGTGATAGTATTGTACGTGACACGTGTAATGTGGTGACAGTATTGTACGTGACACGTGTAATGTGGTGACATTATTGTACGTGGCATGTGTAATGTGGTGACAGTATTGTACGTGACACGTGTAATGTGATGACAGTATTGTACGTGACATGTGTAATGTGGTGACAGTATTGTACGTGACATGTGTAATGTGGTGACAGTATTGGACGTGACATGTGTAATGTGGTGACAGTATTGTACGTGACACGTGTAATGTGTTGACAGTATTGTATGTGACATGTGTAATGTGGTGATAGTATTGTACGTGGAATGTGTAATGTGGTGACAGTATTGTACGTGACATGTGTAATGTGGTGACAATATTGTACGTGACATGTGTAATGTGGTGATAGTATTGTACGTGACGCGTGTAATGTGGTGACAGTATTGTACGTGACACATGTAATGTGGTGACAGTATTGTACGTGGCATGTGTAATGTGGTGACAGTATTGTACGTGACACATGTGATGTGGTGATAGCATTGTACGTGGCATGTGTAATGTGGTGACAGTATTGTACGTGACATGTGTAATGTGGTGACAGTATTGTACGTGACATGTGTAATGTGGTGACAGTATTGTACGTGACATGTGTAATGTGGTGATAGTATTGTACGTGACATGTGTAACGTAATGACAGTATTGTACGTGACAGGTGTAATGTGGTGACAGTATTGTACGTGACACGTGTAATGTGGTGACAGTATTGTACTTGACACGTGTAATGTGGTGATAGTATTGTACGTGGCATGTGTAATGTGGTGACAGTATTGTACGTGACACGTGTAATGTGGTGATAGTATTGTACGTGACACGTGCAATGTGGTGACAGTATTGTACGTGACACGTGTAATGTGGTGACAGTAGTGTACGTGACATGTGTAATGTGGTGATAGTATTGTACGTGACATGTGTAAGGTGGTGATAGTATTGTACGTGACACGTGTAATGTGGTGATAGTATTGTACGTGACATGTGTAACGTAATGACAGTACTGTACGTGACAGGTGTAATGTGGTGACAGTATTGTACGTGACACGTGCAATGTGGTGACAGTATTGTACGTGACATGTGTAATGTGGTGACAGTATTGTACGTGACATGTGTAATGTGGTGATAGTATTGTACGTGACACGTGTAATGTGGTGACAGTATTGTACGTGACACGTGTAATGTGGTGACAGTATTGTACATGACACGTGTAATGTGGTGACAGTAGTGTACGTGACACGTGTAATGTGGTGACAGTATTGCACGTGACACGTGCAATGTGGTGACAGTATCGTACGTGACACGTGTAATGTGGTGACAGTATTGTACGTGACACGTGTAATGTGGTGACAGTATTGTACGTTACATGTGTAATGTGGTGATAGTATTGTACGTGACACATGTAATGTGGTATCAGCATTGTACGTGACACGTGTAATGTGGTAACAGTATTGTACGTGACACGTGTAATGTGGTAACAATATTGTACGTGACACATGTAATGTGGTGACAGTATTGTACGTGATATGTGTAATGTGGTGATAGTATTGTACGTGACACGTGTAATGTGGTGATAGTATTGTACGTGACACGTGTAATGTGGTGATAGTATTGTACGTGACACGTGTAATGTGGTGACAGTATTGTACGTGACATGTGTAATGTGGTGATAGTATTGTACGTGACACGTGTAATGTGGTGACAGTATTGTACGTGACATGTGTAATGTGGTGATATTATTGTACGTGACACGTGTAATGTGGCGACAGTATTGTACGTGACACGTGTAATGTGGTGATAGTATTGTACGTGACACGTGTAATGTGGTGACAGTATTGTACGTGACATGTGTAATGTGGTGATAGTATTGTATGTGACACGTGTAATGTGGTGACAGTATTGTACGTGACACGTGTAATGTGGTGATAGTATTGTACGTGACACGTGTAATGTGGTGACAGTATTGTACGTTACACGTGTAATGTGGTGATAGTATTGTACGTGACACGTGTAATGTGGTGACAGTATTGTACATGACATGTGTAATGTGGTGACAGTATTGTACGTGACACGTGTAATGTGGTGACAGTATTGTACGTGACACGTGTAATGTGGTGATAGTAGTGTACGTGACACGTGTAATGTGGTGACATTATTGTACGTGACATGTGTAATGTGGTGACAGTATTGTACGTGACACGTGTAATGTGGTGACAATATTGTACGTGACATGTGTAATGTGGTGACAGTATTGTACGTGACATGTGTAATGTGGTGATAGTATTGTACGTGACATGTGTAATGTGATGACAGTATTGTACGTGACACGTGTAATGTGGTGACAGTATTGTAGGTGACATGTGTAATGTGGTGACAGTATTGTACGTGACATGTGTAATGTGGTGACAGTATTGTATGTGACATGTGTAATGTTGTGACAGTATTGTACGTGACATGTGTAATGCGGTGATAGTATTGTACGTGACATGTGTAATGTGGTGATATTATTGTACGTGACACGTGTAATGTGGTGACAGTATTGTACGTGACACATGTAATGTGGTGACAGTATTGTACGTGACACGTGTATTGTGGTGACAGTATTGTACGTGGCATGTGTAATGTGGTGATAGTATTGTACGTGACACGTGTAATGTGGTGATATTATTGTACGTGACATGTGTAATGTGGTGACAGTATTGTACGTGACATGTGTAATGTGGTGATAGTATTGTACGTGACACGTGTAATGTGGTGATAGTATTGTACGTGACACGTGTAATGTGGTGACATTATTGTACGTGACATGTGTAATGTGGTGATAGTATTGTACGTGACACGTGTAATGTGGTGATAGTATTGTACGTGACATGTGTAATGTGGTGATAGTATTGTACGTGACATGTGTTATGTGGTGATAGTATTGTACGTGACATGTGTTATGTGGTGATAGTATTGTACGTGACATGTGTAATGTGGTGACAGTATTGTACGTGACATGTGTAATGTGGTGATAGTATTGTACGTGACATGTGTAATGTGGTGACAGTATTGTACGTGACATGTGTAATGTGGTGATAGTATTGTACGTGACATGTGTAATGTGGTGACAGTATTGTACGTGACATGTGTAATGTGGTGATAGTATTGTACGTGACACGTGTAATGTGGTGATATTATTGTACGTGACACGTGTAATGTGGTGATAGTATTGTACGTGACATGTGTAATATGGTGATAGTATTGTACGTGACATGTGTAATGTGGTGACAGTATTGTACGTGACACGTGTAATGTGGTGACAGTATTGTACGTGACATGTGTAATGTGGTGATAGTATTGTACGTGACATGTGTAATGTGGTGATAGTATTGTACGTGACACGTGTAATGTGATGACAGTATTGTACGTGACACCTGTAATGTGGTGACATTATTGTACGTGACATGTGTAATGTGGTGACAGTATTGTACGTGACACGTGTAATGTGGTGACAGTATTGTACGTGACATGTGTAATGTGGTGACAGTATTGCTTTTGTTAGAGACATGTATGTGCTATGGCAACGCCTTTAACACAGGTCTAGACAAATATGACATCTCCCATCTATCATCCATTCATAAACACAAAAACAGATCTAGACATGTATGATATTTCCCATCTTTCTTTCATTCAAGAACACAGATCTAGACATGTATGACGTCTCCCATCTTTCATTCATTCATGAACACATAAAAACATAGGTCTAGACAAGTGGGTGATGTGGGTGCAGATAGTTCTTCGTTGATTTCGATGGTTGGTATAACAACGTCACACGGCATGGACTATAAGAACATTAATAGTACACTAGACACAAGTCTGTGGATATACATGATCACCAACGCCACACGGCATGGGCTATAAGAAGATTGGCAGTACACGAGACAGAAGGCTGTGGATAAACATGATCACCAACTCCACATGGCATGGGCTATAAGAAGATTGGCAGTACACGAGACAGAAGGATGTGGACAGACATGATCACCAACTCCACATGGCATGGGCTATAAGAAGATTGGCAGTACACGAGACAGAAGGATGTGGACAGACATGATCACCAACTCCACTCGGCATGGGCTATAAGAAGATTGGTAGTACACGAGACAGAAGGTTGTGAAAACTGGCAGTACACGAAACAAAAGTTCGTGGATAGACATGGTCACCAGTGTTTAGCGACTTATGAGATATGTGTGGTCATATATTGTCCTTACATGAGATGTGTGTGGTCATATATTGTCCTTACAAAGTACACATCTTCCTTTGGTCATATTTCTTATATTTTCATTACAAAGTACACCGGTATTGTTTCAGTTGCAATCCCCTTCTTATGAAAGAAAATACAGAGTTAAGATTAGCCCCGTCGTGTGCACATACACAAAAACAGAGTTAAGATTAGCCCTGTCGTGTGCACATACACAAAAACAGAGTTAAGATTAGCCCTGTCGGTGCACATACACAAAAACAGAGTTAAGATTAGCCCTGTCGTGTGCACATACACAAAAACAGAGTTAAGATTAGCCCCGTCATGTGCACATACACAAAACCAGAGATAAGATTAGCCCCGTCATGTGCACATACACAAAAACAGAGTTAAGATTAGCCCCGTTATGTGCACATACATAAAAACAGAGTTAAGATTAGCCCCGTTATGTGCACATACATAAAAACAGAGTTAAGATTAGCCCCGTCATGTGCACATACACAAAAACACTCAACAGTTTGACCATTGTCTACGAGAGTTCTCTCACTGACTCACTCTATACATGAGGAGGATACAGGACAGTTTAGTCAGACACACTGACACACTACACACGTGAGGATACAGGACAGTTTAGTTAGACACACTGGCACACGACACACGTGAGGGTACAGGACAGTTTAGTCAGACACACTGGCACACTACACACGTGAGGAGGGTACAGGACAGTTTAGTCAGACACACTGACACACTACACACGTGAGGAGGGTACAGGACAGTTTAGTCAGACACACTGACACACTACACACGTGAGGAGGATACAGGACAGTTTAGTCAGACACACTGACACACTACACACGTGAGGAGGATACAGGACAGTTTAGTCAGACACACTGACACACTACACACGTGAGGAGGATACAGGACAGTTTAGTCAGACACACTGACACACTACACACGTGAGGAGGATACAGGACAGTTTAGTCAGACACACTGACACACTACACACGTGAGGAGGATACAGGACAGTTGAGTCAGACACACTGACACACTACACACGTGAGGAGGATACAGGACATATTAGTCAGACACACTGACACACCACTACACACGTGAGGAGGATACAGGACAGTTGAGTCAGACACACTGGCACACGACACACGTGAGGGTACAGGACAGTTTAGTCAGACACACTGGCACACTACACATGTGAGGATACAAGACAGTTTAGTTAGTCACACTGGCACACGACACACGTGAGGGTACAGGACAGTTTAGTCAGACACACTGGCACACTACACACGTGAGGAGGGTACAGGACAGTTTAGTCAGACACACTGACACACTACACACGTGAGGAGGATACAGGACAGTTTAGTCAGACACACTGGCACACTACACACGTGAGGAGGATACAGGACAGTTTAGTCAGACACACTGACACACTACACACGTGAGGAGGATACAGGACAGTTTAGTCAGACACACTGACACACTACACACGTGAGGAGGATACAGGACAGTTTAGTCAGACACACTGACACACTACACACGTGAGGAAGATACAGGACAGTTTAGTCAGACACACTGACACACTCCACACGTGAGGAGGATACAGGACAGTTTAGTCAGACACACTGACACACTACACACGTGAGGAGGATACAGGACAGTTTAATCAGACACACTGACACACTACACACATGAGGAGGGTACAGGACAGTTTAGTCAGACACACTGGCACACTACACACGTGAGGAGGGTACACTGACACAAGTAGATGCGGTAAAGTGTTCACAAGCTCCCTCTCCTGTGTAATTGGAGTCTGAAGATGGCGGGCACAGAACTGTGGAAACGTTGGTAGACTTCCTCGTTCTGCTGTCAATGCCTGGAGCAGAAGTCGCCTGGCTCGGCCACCACTAGCTGGTCATGGCACAGCATTGTGGGGGTTTCAATTGTTTTATTGGACCTGGGCCCCAGATGGACCCAGCCTGACATGGCTACCAGATGGACCCAACCTGACATGGGCTGCAAATGGACCCAGCCTGACATGGCTACCAGATGGACCCAGCCTGACAATGGCTACCTGATGGACCCAACCTGATAAAGCTACCAGATGGATCCAGACTGACTTGGCCACCAGATGGACCCAGTCTGGCATGGATACCAGATGGACCCAGCCTGACACGGCTACCAGATGGACCCAGCCTGACATGGACTCAGCCTGACATGGCTACCAGATGGACCCAGTCTGACATGGACCCAGCCTGACATGGCTACCAGATGGACCCAGCCTGACATGGACCCAGCCTGACATGGCTACCAGATGGACCCAGCCTGACATGGACCCAGCCTGACATGGACCAGCCTGACATGGCTACCAGATGGACCCAACCTGACATGGCTACCAGATGGACCCAGCCTTTGAGCCAGCCTGACATGGACCCCAGATGGACCCAGCCTGACATGAAAACCGGAAATGTCTGAGGACGTGAAGGCGGTCGGCGCGAGACTGGCCGCATCAGCCACCGAGTGGCGGTCGGTCTAGCGAAATTGACAGCGGTTTGCGCAGGGGATGCCGTGAGCACGGTCCATGGAGGGTTGGACGCCTGAGCTCGTCGCTTGTCAAAGTGAGTAAACTACTAGTCATCTATTCATACAAGCTCTCAAGCTTACCATGGTACTATTCCATGACAGACACAGAGTAGGAGATGTCTTTGGGACAAATGAGTGATCCAGTTAAAACATGAAGTCATGTACACAGCAGTCCGCATTTAATACTGGAGCCAGCTGAAGTCAACGATCCTCTTAGGTGTATGCTGCTGGTTATTGATGGCGTGACATGTTATATATATATATATATCTCCATTCAGAAACCCGACGCCAGGCCCCAGGGACAGGCCCAGATGGCCCAAGTACTCAGCCTCTGGCCTGGCCAACATCCTGCAGTTTACCAAGTCCACTCAGATCAGGGCTGGCCGTACAGACGGCGGACGTTGTGCTTACTGGGACAATCTGTCTCGAGAGTACCTGGATTAGCCCCGCCCCCTCCACCGCCACGATTATTAATATATTCAGTGTTAGACTTTGCGAGTTGCTGTTTCCCGACATGTTGTGCGTTGTGTATGTTCGTTGTTGTGTGTTCTTTGTGTTATATGTTCGTTGCTGTGTGTTGTTTGAGTTTTATATTCATTGTTGTGTGTTGTTTGAGTTATATGTTCATTGTTGTATGTTGTTTGTGTTATATGTTCGTTGTTGTGTGTTCTTTGTGTTATATGTTCGTTGCTGTGTGTTGTTTGAGTTTTATATTCATTGTTGTGTGTTGTTTGAGTTATATGTTTATTGTTGTATGTTGTTTGTGTTAAATGTTCATTGTTGTATGTTGTTTGTGTTATATATTTATTTTTGTGATGTGTTCTCTCTCTCTCTCTCTCTCTCTCTCTCTCTCTCTCTCTCTCTCTCTCTCTCTCTCTCTCTCTCTCTCTCTCTCATTTTACAATGTCAGCGACATCATTCTCTCTCTCTATCAACTCCCTCTTTCTCTCTCTGATTTTTGCATGGTCAGGGAGAATATTCTCTCCCTCTGATTGTCTCTCTGTCTTTCTTATTTTTTCACTGTCAGCCACATTAATCTCTCTCTCACTCTCTCTCTCTCTCTCACTCTCTCTCACTTTCTCTTCATTGTTTTCTTTTTTTCATCCTTTTGTTCTTCTCGTCCTGTCGTAACCTTTTGATGTAGTCACAGGAGATCTCCTTGACTATATGTTGTGTTTGTGAATGTGTTTGTTTGCTGATGAAGGCTAATCGCCGCAACGTCCTGTATGTGTCGTAAATCTGTTATGTAAAGCTGTACTACTTTGTGTCATTTTATATTGTTTACTAAACATATTCACGGGGAAGATCAAGAGAGTTTCTGAACAATGATGCATTTGAAATCAACGCAAAACGATATTTATGCAAATCGTCTACAACTTAAATTGAACCTTCGGCTCTGCATGTCGGGGGAGGGGGGGGGGGGGAGAGACTGCGTTCACTAAGACACAGACGCAGATGTCAAATTGGTAACTCCTTAAATGACAGTCACCTGGCCGCGTTAAGAGACGCTAAACCTCCCCATGGCTCAAAGCCTGGACTAAATGTAGAGACCATGTGTTTCCCATGCAGCATGACCCCTCTCTTGGCGGGTCTAGTGTACTCCAGAGGAAAGGTAACAACAATACGTCTGGACCAAGACAAGCTGCAGAAGCTGCCGGATCTGCAAAGCCATGCTCTGTCCACTTATCGAAGCTTCGATCCTAGACCAGCTGCTGACCAAGGCTTAGGGTCTGGTCTGCCTTGCCATGACATATACTCTCCACCTTGTATTTCCTTGTACTAGGTTAAGGCTTGTACCCTCCCAATTGCGCTCCTCCGCCCGAAGCCGTTGGCACAATGTGGGGTGTCGGGTTTGGTGAGCACCACCCAACATTCGGCGCTAACAGAAAGCAGGTAGTATCGTCTACTGTCATACGGTAGCTCAGTCATATCTGATTAAGATCCAAAATTCGACGCTAACAGAAAGCAGGTAGTACCGTATACCGTCATACGCTAGCTCAGTCATATCTAATTAAGACGTGACTTTCAACTTGTTAAACAGTTTAATCGAACATCTGATATTTGTTAAATTAGCAGAACCCACTGCTGTTATTCCTATGTGGATTACTCACCTGCGGACACCTGGACACACTTGACAGATTTACCTATGGTAAAGTCGATCAAGTGAAGACATCTCCAACATATTACACCTGTCATGAAGTTCTTCTAGTCAACACTTGGTCAAGTGAAGACATGTCCAACATATTACACCTGTCATGTTCTTCTAGTCAACACTTGGTCAAGTGAAGACATCTCCAACATATTACACCTGTCATGTTCTTCTAGTCAACACTTGGTCAAGTGAAGACATGTCCAACATATTACACCTGTCATGAGGTTTTTCTAGTCAAAACTCGATCAAGTGAAGACATCTCCAACATATTACACCTGTCACGGAGTTCTTCTAGTGAACACTTGGTCAAGTGAAGACATGTCCAACATATTACACCTGTCATGAGGTTTTTCTAGTCAAAACTCGATCAAGTGAAGACATCTCCAACATATTACACCTGTCATGAAGTTCTTCTTGTCAACACTTGGACCTACCACGCAATATTTGTTTCCTTAGCTCACTTTCAATTCAAGCTTACTGTCACGAATTGGCAGCCTTTACTTCCCAGAACAATTTTCGGTTCACTTTTGATGGGCCATGTAGAGGATCAACAGACGAACAAAACTGTTTTCTCTATATTCAAGGCTATACTGTCTTGACGTAAGCTTGCAAAACCTGCAAGTAAACAACCACCAGGAATGGCTTTCTATTTTGGAAGTTAATTTGACACCAGTACCGGTCACCCCCAGATCAGTTTCACAGTCTTATCAATCCAGCCAGACGGGAGGGCAGACTCATGGGACTGAATAGTAATTAAAACCAACCAGGCATGACGCAAGCAAACCTGGTTTACCAACAGAGTTGTAAACTGGCTGTTGACCATGAGAACCTAATTGTTCCCTTGACATGACACCTGATAAGAATAGCTAGGAAATCGCCCAACCGCGATGGATGACCCCATCTGGTAGAGACTAGAGGCGCAAGGTGTGAAATCACTGATAAGACTCAGTGGGCTAATAATGGTCAGACCCACAGGTGTGAAGGCTAGTGTGCATGCAGAAAGAATTTTTATGACTGGACAGACTTGGAGTAAATTGCAATTACCGTCCGGTGGAGATAAGAAGAATTTATGATGGGAATGCCAAGGAGATAATACGGTCTGCTTGACTCAGCTTAAATAAGGGTTCCTAGCCTGTTTTAGGTTAGATTAAGTCTGACTTCAGAACAGGTAGGCAACCAGCTCAATGTTTGGTAGTCATATGTATGATTCTTTTGTTGCTAGATTTAACTAGGAGAATTATTTCTTAGTAACTAGTCAGTCTATATCGGACATAGGTTATTTCAATAAATATCATTGTCTAAGTATACTTTTAGGTGTCTTGGTAGATGCTGGTCATTTCTTTGTAAACTAGACTAGTCTCTTTTTGGTGTGTGCATTTGTTGTACAGAATATAGTCAACTGACTATTTATTTAATTCTTACAACAGCAGTAACTAAGTGTGATTAAACCGGGCAGCTCAGCAAATATGGCTGGTCTGTGTGGTAACTTCAATTAGACTTGTTGTATATCTCATTTTGTAGCTATACAATATTAGTACTCATTAATAATGCCTGATGCTATTATGTTGAGTATCATTATATGTCCACCTTGAAGTAATATAATGTTTACGGATATGTTGGATGTATGTATGTGTAATTTCATAAACTAACTAGTGCATTATGCTATGATGTTAAAGTATCATAATATGTCTAGTTTAATCAATATGTTTATGTGTATTGGATGTTTGATATATTGATTTGTCATATGCAAACCTGCCAATATGAAGTGTTATGCTATTGTCTGCGCATTGGCACATTGGCCAATGATTGTGTTGGAAGCAGAGGTGTAATGGTACAGACATTACCCACAATTGGTAGTATAGGGTATATGGTGCTAAACTTTCTCAGTGTATTGTGGGCGTGCGTCCACGGTAATGCATGGAAACCTGGCACAGCTACTGGTCACGGCTTGCAAGCCCGGATGATCAGGCATTGTTATAATACCCTTACCGACCCTGTGAGCTGCTAAACTAACATTGGGACGGAGCGGCTGTACGACACATAATTTCTGTATTAGCGACATGGACATGGGGCGACAGAAATGTAATCATTACAGGCGTGTGAGACAATTGAAAAGCCCGTCCCAGAATAAAGACAGTAGGGAGAAAGAGGAGGGTGAACGCAGAGCTGGAAGATAAACTTGGCCAGACTGGTCATTGTATATGTTTGTGTTATGATATGTTTAATTAGGATTGCGCTGATGTAGAACTGGTATAACACATTCTTGACTTTCTTTCAAGCTCTCACAAGGAGCACCTATGTTGTAGATCTCAAGAACGAGTGACGACTAGGAGTGTCAGGACTGGCAGGATCGTCAGAATACCGGCAAGCTGTTTTCTTTGTTGAGTCTACTTGAGAGTGGGGATCTGGACCACAGTTCCAGATAGATGAAGTAACAAGTAAAGTTACGTAATGTTTCTCATCACAATATGTTATATGATTTCATCATCCTCATATTAAAAACCATCAGATGTCTATGATTATGATTAGTAAATAAATGTTGTAGTATTGTAACTCATAGTTCTGTCGTTATCTTTTAATTCCAATTGTGCATACGTGTTGTGTGTGTACATTGGTGGGGGTTCACTTACACACCAAGGAAAGGAGCAGTCAGGGAGAAAAACCTGTACTAGGATAGTTGTCCTTAAACTTTAATTCAGACGTAAAAATCTATCTTAGCTACCCTTCTCTTTCCCATTCCTTGGCGAATATTCAGCACAGTTCATTTCATTTTGTAACGAGCCACTTGGAGCTGTACGTTGGATATTCATGGGCCTAATCTATAGTTCAGCCATATAGATTTTGTCCCTAGTCAGTTTCTGACTATTAGGGGTTGCTCGCCAGTGAAAAATACTTTCATCTAGCCGGTGGGGCACCCCGACTTCAAACACTTACTTAAATCGGACTAATTTTTGCTGTTACCATTACCAGTGTCCGGCCCCATCTGGCTAATCCACTCTGATTTCTGAGGTACTTGTAATTTATGTCCCCAAACTTAGGGCCAGAAGTCAACGCTGATATTATGCGTATAATCAACTTCTGCTGGCTCCCACAATTGGACATGCCCAGCTGATGTTAAACAATTCATCAACTTCTCCTATCCCCCACATCTGGGCTGCCGCTGCAAGTATTACACAGTCCAACAACTGCCTCCTCTGTTCCCACACTCTAACTTGTCCCGCTGATATAACATGTACCGTCAGCTTCCCCTGGCCCCAACTGATAACAACAGATAACATCAAGATGACGTCATTTTCATGGAATACAGGTTGACAAATGTTTAGCGTCATGTTTACATGAAACACACATAGAACACTGACGTCATTTCAGTCAGAAACAGACAAAACCGTTGCGTCATGTGAGCAACAAACAGGCAGAATGATGAAGTCATTTCTAAAGAAACTCATAACACCATGACGTAAGTTGAACACACACAAACCTATGACGTCATAAGAACAGTCAATATATGGGACAGTCAGGTCAGTGGTAAAGTCAACATATAGGACAGTCACATCAGTGGAATGGTCAACATAGAGGACAGTCACGTCACTGGAACAGTCAACATATAGGACAGTCACGTCACTGGAACGGTCAACATAAAGGACAGTCACGTCAGTGGTTTAGTCAACATATAGGACAGTCACGTCAGTGGTTTAGTCAACATATAGGACAATCACGTCACTGGAACAGTAAACATATAGGACAGTCATGTCACTAGAACAGTCAACATATAGGACAGTCACGTCAGTGGAACGGTCAACATATAGGACAGTCACGTCACTGGAACAGTCAACATATAGGACAGTCACGTCAGTGGAGCAGTCAACATATAGGACAGTCACGTCACTGGAATAGTCAACATATACGACAGTCACGTCACTGGAACAGTCAACATATAGGACAGTCACGTAATGGGAACGGTCAACATATAGGACAGTCACGTCACTGGAACATTCAACATATAGGACAGTCATGTCACTGGAACAGACAACATATAGAACAGTCACGCCACTGGAACAGTCAACATATAGGACAGTCACGTCAGTGGAACATTAAACATATAGGACAGTCACGTCAGTGGAATGGTCAACATATAGGACAATCACGTCAGTGGAATGGTCAACATATAGGACAGTCACGTCAGTGGTTTAGTCAACATATAGGACAGTCACGTCAGTGGTTTAGTCAACATATAGGACAATCACGTCACTGGAACAGTAAACATATAGGACAGTCACGTCACTGGAACAGTCTACATATAGGACAGTCACATCAGTGGAATGGTCAACATATAGAACAATCGCGTCAGTGAAATGGTCAACATAAAGGACAGTCACGTCAGTGGATTGGTCAACATATAGGACAGTCACGTCAGTGGAATGGTCAACATATAGGACAGTCACGTCACTGGAACAGTCAACATATAGGACAGTCACGTCACTGGAACAGTCAACATATAGGACAGTCACGTCACTGGAACAGTCAACATATAGGACAGTCACGTCACTGGAACAGTCGAAATATAGGACAGTCACTTCAGTGGAATGGTCAACATATAGGACAGTCACGTCAGTGGTTTAGTCAACATATAGGATAGTTACGTCAGTGGTTTAGTCAAAATATAGGACAGTCACGTCAGTGGTTTAGTCAACATAAAGGACAGTCACGTCAGTTGATTGGTTAACATATAGGACAGTCACGTCAATGGAATGGTCAACATATAGGGCAATCACGTCACTGGAACAGTCAACATATAGGACAGTCACGTCAATGGAACAGTCAACATATAGGACAGTCACGTCAGTGGTTTAGTCAACATATAGGACAGTCACGTCACTGGAACAGTCAACATATAGGACCGTCACGTCACTGGAACAGTCAACATATAGGACAGTCACGTAACTGGAACAGTCAACATAGAGGACAGCAACATCAGTTGAATGGTCAACATATAGGACAGTAACGTCAGTGATTTAGTCAATATATAGGACAGTCACGTCACTGGAACAGTCAACATATAGGACAGTCACGTCACTGGAACAGTCGACATATAGGACAGTCACTTCAGTGGAATGGTCAACATATAGGACAGTCACGTCAGTGGTTTAGTCAACATATAGGACAGTTACGTCAGTGGTTTAGTCAACATATAGGACAGTCACGTCAGTGGTTTAGTCAACATAAAGGACAGTCACGTCAGTGGATTGGTCAACATATAGGACAGTCACGTCAATGGAATGGTCAACATATAGGACAATCACGTCACTGGAACAATCAACATATAGGACAGTCACGTCACTGGAACAGTCAACATATAGGACAGTCACGTCAGTGGTTTAGTCAACATATAGGACAGTCACGTCACTGGAGCAGTCAACATATAGGACAGTCACATCAGTTGAATGGTCAACATATAGGACAGTAACGTCAGTGATTTAGTCAACATATAGGACAGTCACGTCACTAGAACAGTCATCATATAGGACAGTCACGTCACTGGAACAGTCGACATATAGGACAGTCACTTCAGTGGAATGGTCAACATATAGGACAGTCACGTCAGTGGTTTAGTCAACATATAGGACAGTCACGTCAGTGGTTTAGTCAACATATAGGACTGTCACGTCAGTGGTTTAGTCAACATATAGGACAGTCACGTCAGTGGAATGGTCAACATATAGGACAGTCACGTCAGTGGGTTAGTCAACATATAGGACAGTGACGTTAGTGGTTTAGTCAACATATAGGACAGTCACGTCAGTGGTTTAGTCAACATATAGGACAGTCACGTCACTGGAACAGTCAACATAGAGGACAGTCACGTCAGTGGAACATTCAACATAAGGATAGTCACGTCAGTGGAACATTCAACATACGTGATAGTCACGTCACTGGAACATTCAACATACAGGACAGTCACGTCACTGGAACAGTCAACATATAGGACAGTCACGTAACTGGAACAGTCAACATAGAGGACAGTCACATCAGTTGAATGGTCAACATATAGGACAGTAACGTCAGTGATTTAGTCAACATATAGGACAGTCACGTCACTGGAACAGTCAACATATAGGACAGTCACGTCTCTGGAACAGTCGACATATAGGACAGTCACTTCAGTGGAATGGTCAACATATAGGACAGTCACGTCAGTGGTTTAGTCAACATATAGGGCAGTCACGTCAGTGGAACAGTCAACATATAGGACAGTCACGTCAGTGGAACAGTCAACATATAGGACAGTCACGTCAGTGGGATGGTCAACATATAGGACAGTCACGTCAGTGGGTTAGTCAACATATAGGACAGTGACGTTAGTGGTTTAGTCAACATATAGGACAGTCACGTCAGTGGTTTAGTCAACATATAGGACAGTAACGTCACTGGAAAAGTCAACATAGAGGACAGTCACGTCAGTGGAACAGTCAACATATAGGACAGTCACGTCAGTGGAATGGTCAACATATAGGACAGTCACGTCAGTGGGTAGTCAACATATAGAACAGTGACGTTAGTGGTTTAGTCAACATATAGGACAGTCACGTCAGTGGTTTAGTCAACATATAGGACAGTAACGTCACTGGAACAGTCAACATAGAGGACAGTCACGTCAGTGGAACATTCAACATACAGGATAGTCACGTCAGTGGAACATTCAACATACGTGATAGTCACGTCACTGGAACATTCAACATACAGGACAGTCACGTCAGTGGAATAGTCAACATAGAGGACATTTACGTTAGTGGAACAGTCAACATAGAGGACAGTGAAGATGTTTGATTTTCTTTTTCCTGATATCTGTATGATGTTTGATGTTTATTCTGATATCTACGTGTATGATGTTTGATGTTTGTTTTTTTATTCTTCTGATGGCTATGTCAATGTTGTTTGATGTTTCTACTGATGGCTACATGTTTGTTGTTTGGTTTGTTTTCTGATGGCTATGTATTTATTGTTTTCAAATTGTTGATCTTCAATCAAGGGAACGTTCATAGAGTGAGCGCACCATCTCAAAGTGTTAACATATCATCTCATATAGTGAGGACACGGTCTCAAAGATGTAGGCATTGTTGTCCAGTCTGTCTGTGTGCTTGTTTGTATGTATGTGTGTATGTGTGCGTGTGTGTATGTATGTGTGCGTGTGTGAATGTGTGTGTGCTTTGTGTGGGTGTCTACGTGTGTGTGTGCGTGTGTGTGTGTGTGTTTGTTTGTTTGTTTTCCACTGGCTACGATAGGAATGTCCCATTGCGTGCCTTGGAGACAAAATCTCTCTTCCCGGAGTAATTCGACCCTTTAACTCCATGACCTAGCAATATAATCACACACCAGTCGCTTCCTGGCTAAGTGTGTACACGGAAAATGTAATCAGGAGCCACAGATAGCCAGACATACTGTGTACCATGACGTGAGACCACGTGGTCTGTTATCAGCTCCTGAAAACACCAACTAAGACTTCCTGATCGGGGGACGGGTACAGCAAGCCAGGCCGCCATCACAGAGTTGTTTCATGTCGCCGACCTCTTTCAGTTGGAAAATGTCGCTGCCTGCAGGTGAGTGTCTCTCTCACATAGAGCAGTGATATGTTCTAGTGATTTGTAGACTCTCACATAGATCAGTGATATGTTCTAGTGATGTATAGGCTCTCAGATATGTCAGTTACATGTCGTAGTGATTCATAGAATCTCGCATAGATCAGTGACATGTTTTAGTGGTTTATAGACTCTCACCTAGATCAATAACATGTCCTAGTGATTTATAGACATCCCTTTTTGACATAGATCCATTATATGTTCTAGTAATTTATAGACAATCCGCTCTGACATAGATCTATTAATTGTTCTATTAATTTATAGACTCTCACATAGATCAGTGACATGTCATAGTGATGTATAGGCTCTCACATAGATCAGTGACATGTTCTAGTGATTTATAAACCCCTTCTCTTACATAAATCTATGACATATTCTAGTGATTTTAGACCCCCTTCTCTGACATAGATCAATGGCATGTCTTGGTGATTTATAGACCCCACCCCTTCTCTGATATAGAGCAGTGACATGTTCTAGTGATTTATGGACTCTTACATAGATTAATGACACGTTCTAGTCATTTATAGAGCTAGTCTCTGACTTAGATCAATGTTTCATCATCATGTGTCAATGTGTGATCATCACAGTGAAGATGATGATAGTGATGGTGATAATGATGGTGATAATGATGGTGATAATGATGGTGATAATGATGGTGATAATGATGGTGATATTGATGGTGATAATGATGGTGATAATGATAAATATGATGATGATTGTTCTAATGATTAATAGACTTCTCTCTGACATAGATCTGTGACATGTCCTAGTAATTTATAGACTCTCACATAGATCAGTGACATGTTCTAGTGATTTATAGGTCTAGTCTCTGACATACTTGTAGATCAGTGACATACTGTAGTGATTTATAGACGTGGTCACTGACATAGGTCAGTGACATACTCTAGTGATTTATAGACCTGGTCTGTGACATGGGTCAGTGACATACTCTAGTGATTTATAGGCCTGGTCTCTGACATGGGTCAGTGACATACTCTAGTGATTTATAGACCTGGTCTCTGACATGGGCCAGTGACATACTCTAGTGATTTATAGACCTGGTCTCTGACATGGGTCAGTGACATACTCTAGTGATTTATAGACCTGGTCTCTGACATGGGTCAGTGACATACTCTAGTGATTTATAGACCTGGTCTCTGTCATGTCTTGCTTCAACTTGTTGCCTACTGCTAATGACCATTGTCTGTCACATGTCTGTCTGGCTTCAATTTTGGCTAGCCGCTCATGTTCGCCACGACAGCTCAATGCTTGAAACAACAGCTCTATGTTTGTTACGACAGCTCAATGCTTGTCACAACAGTTCTATATTTGTCACGACGCTCCATGCTTGTCACAACAGCTCTATGTTTGTCACGACAGCTCCATACTTGTCACAGCAGCTCTATGTTTGTCACGAAAGCTCCATACTTGTCACAACAGCTCTATGTTTGTCGCGACAGCTCCATGCTTGTCACAACAGCTCTATGTTTGTCACGACAGCTCCATACTTGTCACAGCAGCTTTATGTTTGTCACGACAGCTCCATGCTTATCACAACAGCTCTATGTTTTTCACGACAGCTCCATACTTGTCACAGCAGCTCTATGTTTGTCACGACAGCTCCATACTTGTCACAGCAGCTCTATGTTTGTCACGTCAGTTCCATGTGCACAGGGTTTGTTCTGCGTGGCTACTCTCACAGATGGAAGCTAGGTCACGGAGTAGCTTCGACACACCGAGTGGTGACATACTGACTTGGCTGTGCTCTGGAACGACAGCCAGGAGGAAGGCCCGTCCACTCACCTCATCCAGGAGGGACCTAATGACAGGAGGAAGGTCCGTCCACTCACCTCATCCAGGAGGGACCTAGTGACAGTCCGACTGTAGCATTCGCTTCTGGAGCTGGCCATTTTAGTTCATTCCAGAAATGGAAGACCTACAAGAATGAAGCCCGGCATTCTGATGATGGTGGACAACCGAGGGTGATGGGGTGGGGATGAGCGTGTCAATCAAGTGATCATCACAATGAAGATGGTGATGATAGTGATGATGATTATAAAAAATGATGACGATGATGATGATGATGATGATGATGATGATGATGAATATGATGATGATGATGATGATGATGATGATGATGATGATGATGATGATGATGATAATTGTCCAGTAATGTGTGTTTCTTGCATAATCCACTCCTCTCCAGCAACTCCACCAATTCCAGGTGCAAAGATCTGCCTTGTGCTGACACTGCTTCTCGTCATCTATGGAACTTACACAGGTAACCACCCGACTGACCACACACCTGTGCTGGTCTGTCTGTCTGTCTGTCCGTCCGTCCGTCCGTCCGTCCGTCCGTCTGTCTGTCTGTCTGTCTGTCTGTCTGTCTGTCTGTCTGTCTGTCTGTCTGTCTGTCTGTCCGTCCGTCCGTCCGTCCGTCTGTCTGTCTGTCTGTCTGTCTGTCTGTCTGTCTGTCAACGGCCAATTTTCTACACACGTCTGCGCACATACACCAACCTCGTGGGCAAACACAAACATATACAAACACAAACAATATCACACAACACACAGACACCGCGCAGTCAACAAACCCGCTAAATTACACACACATATATATATATATATATACACACACAGACACACATACACAATACACACACACAAGATAAATAATCATATAAATATCATGTTCACATTTGACAGGTTACATCAGACATGTCCAGTATGACTGAATGCGTTAGAAATGTCCATATATTACATAATGCGTCAGAAATGTCCAGCTATGACTGCATACTTCAGAAATATCCAGATATAGTTTAATACATCAGAACTGTTCAGATATGATTGAATACATCAGAAATGTCCACATCTGACTGCATACTTCAGAAATGTCCACATATGACTGAATACATCATAAATGTCCGGATATGACTGAATACATCAGAAATTTCCAGATATGACTGAACACGTCAGAAATGTCCAGATTTGACTGAATACACTAGAAGGGTCCAGATATAGTTGAATTCACGAGAAATGTCCAGATATAGTTGAATACACCAGTGTGATTGACCACTTCAGAGAGAGTTTTACCCCGTGACTATTGTGGTCAAGTGGTGCCCGTCACCCGTTCAGTTAGTGGGAGTACGGTCAGCCATACAGGGTCTGAAGACAAGGCAGTCACCAACTTCTGACCACATACCAGGGGAACTAATCCAAGCAGCAGAAGAAGCCAGCGTACTTATCTGCCATGTACTGCGTGTGGAGATCTGGGGTGTCGCTGTTTAACCCAAACCATGGAAGAGCTGAGAGTTGTTGCTGCCGCTACCTCCATGCCTAGCTGGGCTGGCTACTGGTGTCAAGATCACCAGACAGAGGAGATATTTTCGACACACTCGTGACACAAGTCCGCGTTTATGTCGTTTATGTGTAACAACGTTCTGTAACACATTCTAACACCATTTTTAACAACGTTCTGTAACCAATTCTATTTCGGCATTTGTAACAATGTTCTGTAACCGATTCTAACACCATTTGTAACAATGTTCTGTAACCGATTCTAACACCATTTGTAACAATGTTCTGGAACCGATTCTAACACAATTTGTAACAACTTTCTGTAATCGATTCTAACACAATTTGTAACAATGTTCTGTAATCTATTCTATTTCACAATTTGCAACAATGTTCTGTAACCGATTCTAACACATTTGTAACAATGTTCTGTAACCGATTCTCTAATATCATTTGTAACAACGTTCTGTAATCTATTCTATTTCACCATTTGCAACAATGTTCTGTAACCGATTCTAACACCATTTGTAACCATGTTCTGTAACCGATTCTAACACCATTTGTAACAATGTTCTGAACCGATTCTAACACAATTTGTAACAACTTTCTGTAACCGATTCTAACACCATTTGTACCAATGTTCTGTAACCGATTCTAACACCATTTGTAACAATGTTCTGGAACCGATTCTAACACCATTTGTAACAATGTTCTGGAACCGATTCTAACACCATTTGTAACAACTTTCTGTAACCTATTCTAACACCATTTATAACAACGTTCTGTAACCTATTCTAACACCATTTGTGACTAAATCGATGCCAGAGTCGTTGATGTGCTTCCAGTGCGAGGCCACGACACAGAGCGAAGATTGTTACGTAAACTGGCTGGCTATGGCCAACGCCACTACCCGCCATTTCTACGCCAAGAACTGCTCGTCCAACGCCAACTGGACACGGTGCATGATACAGTGGACAGAGAAGGGCGGTGAGTACAGGACCCTGTCTGTCTGTCTGTCTGTCTGGTCACCAGTGTGTGTGTGTGTGTGTGCGCGCGCATGCATGCATGCGTGCGTGTGCGCATGCGCGTGTGTGTGTGTGTCCATCTGTCAGCCATGTCACAAGTGGACAGAGAAGGGCGGTGAGTACAGGACACTTTCTGTCTGTCTGTCTGGTCAACAGTGTGTGTGTGTGTGTGTGTGTGTGTGTGTGTGTGTGTGTGTGTCCATCTGTCAGCCATGTCACAAGTGGACAGAGAAGGGCGGTGAGTACAGGACACTTTCTGTCTGTCTGTCTGGTCAACAGTGTGTGTGTGTGTGTGTGTGTGTGTGTGTGTGTGTGTGTGTCCATCTGTCAGCCATGTCACAAGTGGACAGAGAAGGGAGGTGAGTACAGGACACTTTCTGTCTGTCTGTCTGGTCAACAGTGTGTGTGTGTGTGTGTGTGTGTGTGTGTGTGTGTGTGTCCATCTGTCAGCCATGTCACAAGTGGACAGAGAAGGGTGGTGAGTACAGGACACTTTCTGTCTGTCTGTCTGTCTGTATGGTCAACAGTGTGTGTATGTGTGTGTGTGTGTGTGTGTGTGTGTGTGTGTGTGTGTCCATCTGTCAGCCATGTCACAAGTGGACAGAGTAGGATGGTGAGTTCGGGACACTTTCTGTCTGTCTGTCTGTCTGTCTGTCTGTCTGTCTGTCTGTCTGTCTGTCTGTCTGTCTGTTCACCAGCGTGTGTGTGTTTCCATCTGTCAGCCATGTCACAAGTGGATAGAAAAGGTTGGTGAGTGTGGGTCACTTCCTGTCTGTCTGTCTGTCTGTCTGTCTGTCTGTCTGTCTGTCTGTCTGTACGTACGTACGTACGTATGACGTACGTACGTGTATGCATGTACGTACATGTGTGTGTGTGTCTATATTTGCGCGTGTGTGTGTATGTGTGTATGTATATATGTATGCATGTACGTACATGTGTGTGTGTGTTAGTGGTTTGTGTATGTATGTGTGTGCATGTCTATCTGAGTGTATATCTATGTGTGTATGTCTATGTGAGTGTCTGTCTATGTTCACATACACATATCTTACATCTACATGCAAAATGTCATTGCCCCATCAATCTGTTTATGTGTATGCCTTTATGTGTATGCGAGTGTATGTCTATGTGAGTGTCTGTCTATGTGATTGTCTGTCTATGTGAGTGTCTGTCTATGTTTGTGCCTGTCAATGCGAGTGTATGTCTATATCAATGCCTGTCTATGTTCACACACAGCTGACTTTCACCTACAGGCAAGATTTTATTCTTTCACCGCGACTGCCACGACGGAGCGTACTTTGAGAAATATCTCCGAAGCTCCCGCTTCTACAACCTGCCAGCGGACAACCAGACAACCTGCGACATGTCCGACGAATCTGCAGACACCGCCATCTGTTACACACCCTGCGACACTGACTTCTGCAACGGGCCTCAA
Organism: Cepaea hortensis; assembly: GCA_963921405.1. NCBI lineage: Eukaryota > Metazoa > Mollusca > Gastropoda > Stylommatophora > Helicidae > Cepaea > Cepaea hortensis. Next base: position 2,786,657 of record OY992896.1, on the reverse strand, counting down.
CTGCTCACCATCCATAACTGCACAAACGATGACAGCGAAGAGTGTGGGGCCCCCGGCATCTACCTAATGTCCCAGCTAGTCACACTGGAGGTGTTTGCTCTCGTCACATCATTGCTGGTCGCTCCCTGGGTTGTGCTGGGACATCACTGAGGGGTGAGGGAGGGAGGGGAGGGGTCAGAGGCTCGCTGGAGGTGAGGCAATGTTGCATGTACAGCTGAACGTTTTCTTAGAGAGTTCTCGAAGGTCTAGGGTAAAAACTGCTCACTCGCAACCCTCGCTGGCACTCGGAGAGACAGGCGATCTCTGTGGGGTACCGTTGAACCCCGTGGAGACATGCGATCCCGGTGGGGTATCGTGGAACTCCAGGAGCAAGTTTCCCAGCCTGTGATATAGTTATTTACATTTGTATTTATTAATCAAGCGTGTTCTGTCTTCCTAATTGATGGAAAGTATCATATGTTACAATAATCCTATGTTACAATTATCCTATGTTACAATGATCTTTATTTACAATTATTCTATATTACAGTTATTCTGTTACAGTTATCCTATATTACAAAAGAACCTTTCCATTTTGCTCAAGCTTTCCTATTCTATCCAAAGATTTATAAAGGCTTGTCAGTCTCGTAAAGTCTGTCCTCTTCTACCCTGGGGTGTTACCGTGACTTCTATCCCTGGGGGGTTACCGTGGCTTCTACCCTGGTGTGTTACCGTGACTTCTATCCCTGGGGAGTTACCGTGGCTTGTACCCTGGTGTGTTACCGTGACTTCTGCCCTGGGGTGTTACCGCGGCTTCTACCCTGGTGTGTTACCGTGACTTCTATACCTGGTGTGTTACCGTGGCTTCTACCCTGGTGTGTTACCGTGGCTTCTACCCTGGTGTGTTACCGTGGCTTCTGCCCTGGGGTGTTACCGTGGCTTCTACCCTGGTGTGTTACCGTGGCTTCTACCCTGGGGAGTTACCGTGACTTCTACCCTGGTGTGTTACCGTGACTTCTATCCCTGGGGAGTTACCGTGGCTTCTACCCTGGTGTGTTACCGTGACTTCTATCCCTGGGGTGTTACCGTGGCTTCTACCCTGGTGTGTTACCGTGGCTTCTACCCTGGGGTGTTACCGTGGCTTCTACCCTGGTGTGTTACCGTGGCTTCTATCCCTGGGGTGTTACCGTGACTTCTATCCCCGGGGTGTTACCGTGACTTCTATCCCTGGGGTGTTACCGTGGTTTCTACCCTTTGGTGGGGGGGGGGATAACCGTGGTTTCTACCCTGTGGTGGGTGGGGGGTGGTATAACCATGGCTTCTAATATGGGATTTAAACGTAGCTTCTAACCAGGGATTTTACCGTGGTTTCTACTTTGTCATAGAGAGTCACATCGCGATGCAGTTTAAGTTTTTCTTCTTCTCTCCTCGGTTGTCAGTCTAAATAACAACATGTTGTAGTCTTAGCTCTTCTATCTGTGGCTATAAAAGTGACAACTTGTGTAGTGTGTCCTCTTTACCCCGAGTGTGGTGTTCACATGATGGAATATTTAGGCTCTTGTCGTTATTAATCTGTGAGAAGGTGGCTTAGCACCGTGAATATATCATTTAGTATATAGAAGACAAGGCGTCCAGGCAACCCCAATCTGTGAGAAGGTGGCTTAGCACCATGAATATATCATTTAGTATATAGAAGACAAGGCGTCCAGGCAACCCCAATCTGTGAGAAGGTGGCTTAGTACCGTGAATATATCATTTAGTATATAGAAGACAAGGCGTCCAGGCAACCACAATCTGTGAGAAGGTGGCTTAGTACCGTGAATATATCATTTAGTATATAGAAGACAAGGCGTCCAGGCAACCCCAATCTGTGAGAAGGTGGCTTAGCACCGTGAATATATCATTTAGTATATAGAAGACAAGGCGTCCAGGCAACCCCAATCTGTGAGAAGGTGGCTTAGTACCGTGAATATATCATGTAGTATATAGAAGACAAGGCGTCCAGGCAACCCCAATCTGTGAGACGGTGGCTTAGCACCGTGAATATATCATTTAGTATATAGAAGACAAGGCGTCCAGGCAACCCCAATCTGTGAGAAGGTGGCTTAGTACCATGAATATATCATTTAGTATATAGAAGACAAGGCGTCCAGGCAACCCCAATCTGTGAGAAGGTGGCTTAGCACCATGAATATATCATTTAGTATATAGAAGACAAGGCGTCCAGGCAACCCCAATCTGTGAGAAGGTGGCTTAGCACCGTGAATATATCATTTAGTATATAGAAGACAAGGCGTCCAGGCAACCCCAATCAGGCCTGTACGTCAGCCAACATGTCGACAACCTGGTATTATATGTTTTGGGGTGGTGCAAATTAATCACGTGGGACATGTTTGATGCAAGAAATACAAATGAATATGTGGGCGAGTGACCTGGTAATCCACGTCATTGGAGTGTTTCCACTGTCATCAATAGCTATCCGTGACCCTACTTAAAGACCCTCGCCTTAGTTTACTGCACACACTACTGGTACAGCCACACTCCTGGTACAACCACTCTCCTGGTACAGTGCCTCTCATGGTTACAACACACTCCTGGTACAGTCACTCTCTTGGATACAACCACACTTCTGGTACAGTCACTCTCTTGGATACAACCACACTGCTGATACAGTCAATCTCCTGGTACAACCATACTTCTGGTGCAGTCAATCTCCTGGTACAGCCACACTCCTGGTACAACCACTCTCCTGGTACAACCACTCTCCTGGTACAACCACTCTCCTGGTACAACCACTCTCCTGGTACAACCACTCTCCTGGTACAACCACTCTCCTGGTACAACCACTCTCCTGGTACAACCACTCTCCTGGTACAACCACTCTCCTGGTACAGCCACACTCCTGGTACAACCACTCTCCTGGTACAACCACACTCCTGGTACAACCACTCTCCTGGTACAACCACTCTCCTGGTACAACCACTCTCCTGGTACAGCCACACTCCTGGTACAACCACTCTCCTGGTACAGTGCCTCTCATGGTTACAACACACTCCTGGTACAGTCACTCTCTTGGATACAACCACACTGCTGATACAGTCACTCTCTTGGATACAACCACACTGCTGATACAGTCAATCTCCTGGTACAACCATACTTCTGGTGCAGTCAATCTCCTGGTACAACCACACTCCCGGTTTAGTCACTCACCTGGTACCATTACATTCCCGGCACAACCACTCTCCCGATACAACCACACCACGGTACTGCCACTCTCTCGGTGCAACCACACTCCCTGTACAATTATTCTCCCGGTACAACCACCATCCTGTTATGACCACACCCCCGGTACAACCACTCTACGCTGGGATCATATACAACATCAGGGAACATAAGCAACACAATAGACGAACCGACCGCCCTCCCGGTACAACCATCCTCCCGGTACAACCATCCTACAGGTACAATCACATCCTCGGTTCAACCCCTTTTATGGTATAACCAAACTCCTGATACAGTCACTCTCTTGGATACAACCACACTGCTCGTATAGTCAATCTCCTGATGCAACCACACTACTGGTACAGTGCCTCTCTTGGTTACAACACACTTCTGGTATGGTCCCTCCCTCGGTTACAACCACACTCCTGGTACAGTCATTCTCTTGGACACAACCCCACCACAGGTACAGTCAATCTCCTGGTACATCCATACTTCTCGTAAGTCAATCTCCTGGTACAACCACACTCCTGGTACAGTCACTCTCATGGTATAACAAAACTTCTGGTACAGTCACTTTCTTGATGCAACCACACTCCTGGTACAGTCAATCTCCTGGTACAACCACACTCGTGGTACAGTCACTCTCCTGGTACAACCACACTTCTGGTACAACCACACTCCTGGTACAGTCACTCTCCTGGTACAACCACACTCCCGGTTTAGTCACTCACCTGGTACAACCACATTCCTAGTATAGTCAATCTTCTGGTACAACCACACTCCTAGTACAGTGACTTTCCTGGTACAACCACACTCCTAGTACAGTCACACTCCTGGTACAACCACACTCCCGGTTTAGTCACTCACCTGATACAACCACACTCCTAGTATCGCCAATCTCCTGGTACAACCACACTCCTGGTACAGTCACTCTCCTGGTACAACCACACTCCCGGTTTAGTCACTCACCAGGTACCATTACATTTCCGGCACAACCACTCTCACGATACAACCACACCACGGTACAGCCACTCTCCTGGTACAACAACACTTCCATTTCAACTACACTCCCGGTACAGCCACACTCTTGTACAACTCTCTGCTGGGATCACAGACAACATCAGGGAACATAAAATAACACAAGAGACTAGTCAGCAATGACAGTCTTGTCCACCGTGGACAAGAGAACATCTGAGACCACAATTACCCCGACCTGATCGTGCAGTATCCCCTATCTATTGCCGTCTTCTATGTTGGTGATTTCAGAAAACACATCCGGTCCAATCTTAGTTGTGCCATAAGTGGAGTATTGAGTTTTATGTTAACATGCTTTTATCCGTTCTTCTTTTTGTCTTTGTAAATTATTCCATGTATAAATTATTTCATTGGTAATTTATTCCATTGGTAAATTATTCTACTGGTAAACTAATCCACTGGTAAATTATTGTATTGGTAAATTATTCTACTTGATGCATGGAGATATTTGCTGTAAGATTACACAGCAATGGTGATGATCTAGACAAACTGTGATATTTGCTATAGGTATACACAGAGATGGTCATTATCTGGTTAAACAGTGATACTTACTATACGGTTAAACAATGATACTAACTATATGGTTTAACAATGACACTACCTATTCAGTTTAACAATGATATTTACTATATGGTTAAACAATGATACTTACTATAGGTTAAACAATGATACTTACTATACGGTTAAACAATGATCATTACTATACAGTTAAACAATGATACTTACTATAGGTTAAACAATGATACTTACTATATGGTTAAACAATGATACTTACTATATGGTTAAATAATGATACTTACTGTACGGTTAAACAATAATAATAACTTTATGGTTAAACAGTGATACTTACTATACGGTTTAACAATGATACTTACTATATGGTTTAACAATGATACTTACTATATGGTTTACCAATGATACTAACTATACGGTTAAACAATGATACTAACTATAAGGTTAAACAATGATACTTACTATAAGGTTAAACAATTATACTTACTATACAGTTAAACAATGATATTTATTGTATGGTTAAACAATGATACTTACTATAAGGTTAAACAATGATACTTACTATATGGTTAAACAATGATATCTACAACATGGTTAAACAATGATACTTACTATACGGTTAAACAATGATACTATAAGGTTAAACAACAATGGTGATTAACTAGATAAACAGTGATATATATACTACAGTGACAAGTAGTGATGACCACTAATATGATGGTATACGGTGGTGGTGATGTTTCTGTCATTGATAAATGCCTGTGTGATGTCAGCTGTGTCTTGTTATTGCTGTCATCTCATTGACAACCTGCTGTAAACTACAGTGTACATATGACTGCTCATTTTTCTGTTGTTTCTTTATCATGACTTCGTGTAAATAAAGTGACTTGTTTTTTTTTACCGCTCCGCAAGTTGTTGAGTGGCCTTGATCTCTGTGACTGTTGTATGTTATCCTTGTAGAATAGAGGTAAGGTTGGCTTGCGGTGCTCCATCAGTGTTTTGTTGTTACAACAGGACAGTTGTAGCTTGGAGCACAGGTGCAAACATACACCATCGTGTGCCGTGCAGAGCGGCGAGGGCGTCCTGTCTCTCCACAGATATCCGTCCTTATTGTTTTCGTGTTAGTTCTACAGGTGACGTTATTACGTGTCAGTTCTACAGGTGACGTTATTTCGTGTCAGTTCTACAGGTGACGTTATTTCGTGTCAGTTCTACAGGTGACGTTATTTCGTTTCAGTTCTACAGGTGACGTTATTTCATGTCAGTTCTACAGATGATGTTATTTCATGTCAGTTCTACAGGTGACGTTATTTCGTGTCAGTTCTACAGGTGACGTTATTTCGTGTCAGTTCTACAGGTGATGTTATTTCGTGTCAGTTCTATAGGTGACGTTATTTCGTGTCAGTTCTACAGGTGATGTTATTTCGTGTCGGTTCTACAGGTGATGTTATTTCGTGTCAGTTCTACAGGTGACGTTATTTCGTGTTAGTTCTACAGATAACATTATTTAATCCATCACTTCACACCACCACGCCTGATTTCTCTCAGTCCGTCTCTGCCTCAGCTACCGCTGGTGTTTCCAGTTGTCACAATGCTAGCTTCTCATTCATCAACCTGTACCATGCCGATAAGCGTGGACGTTCATGTTTTGGCATCTCACGTGATCACCAGAACGTGGATCAGCTCTGTGTTCTTGTCTCGGCCATGCCATGTGGTCAGGCCATCCAAGTATTTACTTCCCTGCCTTTATAGCAACACTCCCTGGGGCGAGGGGAACTGATACCACATCTTACCACGGGATGTCTTCAGACTTGGAAATAGGTGACTTTAATCTACAATGAGCCAGCCTCACCAGCCTCTGGATGCCTCTCTCTCTTTCTCTCAACCACGGGATGTTACCCTATCACTCTTCGTCCTGAATGCATGACGCAACTCTGTTATATATCTATGGCAACGAAAGTGTGTATTATACAAATAATGATGATGATGATGATGATGATTGATGATGATGATGATGATGATGATGATGATGATGATGATGATGATGATGATGATGATGTAGACGTAGCAGCTGCTAAGATTGTCTAGACAAAGAAGCACCGGAGTAGCCTTAGGAAGTAGCTGTCATCATAGGAAAGGTCCAGAGCAGCACGCCACAAGTCGTCGGTAACAGGCCTCACCGCGCGTATCACGTCCTCCATCAAGATCTGGTCTTCTCAGTGAGGATGGAAGGGGTTCTGTCCGTCTTCACTGCTGCCTGGAACCTTGCTTCTGGGATGACTGTAACGGCCGGCCCACACTTCCTACAATAAATCCAAAGGTCTCTGGGGTGGCCGGTTATAGAAGTGACACTCCGTCGCTCTCTCTCTCTCTCTCTCTCTCTCTCTCTCTCTCTCTCTCTCTCTCTCTCTCTCTCTCTAACTCTCGGAGAGCACCCGCTCAGTCTCTGATGGAGAAAAGTCTCTACAGTTGCTAATGTCTCTGCACTCCAGCAGAATCATGCGCCATCGTGGCCTGGCACAAATGAATCAAATCACTGATGGTAGCGTGCACGGGCGGTGGTTTAGTACACAATCTTCCTGTGATGGACACGAACACAACCAAGTTACTTGGCATATTATAAGGCGACACACCGCAGTCGTGGTCATGGTAAAATACAAGAGTTACTGCCGTTGGCAAAGTGGTAGTTGGCCCGTACGCTGATGTAGCAGACTCTCTGGAGTCGATAGACCTTAAGCTTGGTTCCGGTGTCCCTGGGCTGCTGACCACGTCACTAGCCTGGATCCCAATCACTGGACCCGTCACCAGACGTTCAACCTCTCAATCAGGAAGGCAGGCTCTGTGGGGGACAAGACTAGGTGAAACCATCATGTACCAAGTTTACCATAAGCGAGTTAACTCTCTCCACCTCTCCTCAGAATTAGGGACTCTTCACACAAGGGTCCCTTAGCCCTCATAAGCTTCTCCCCGGTGCCGGAGATGAACTGGGCCTAGGACCTGCCAGGCCACTCTGTGAACTGCGTCGTTTTGCCCGGACTGGAGTATAGCTTAGGCCAAGAGCGTCCGTCCCTCGTCGCTGAAGTGTCGTTCCACCCTGAAAGACTTCCATAGGACATATAGGGTTAGTGAATCATTAGTAATAGTGGGCAGAATGGCCCTGAAGTAGGGCCGGTGGTTGTACATCCGAACCCCTCCTGGGTCTATCTGATCTCCCTGGTTCACCTCCATATTACGAGCCAGAGTTGATGTAGTACCGTGCCTCAGGTACCCTATATCCCTATCCAGTGTTGTATACATGGCGCACTCCCCTTGTAGCAGATATCCACACCCCGTTCTCTCCCCCTTCCTCAAGGGCAGGAACATTTAGAACGCTGTCACTGTTCTTCGTGACCAGCCCTGTCCATTCAGTCGATTCTCCCACATTGTCCTCCTCTCCGGAATCCACTATATATTAAGCTGACATTCCGTTAAGGCATATTAACTACAAGACCGATGTGAGGTAAGCCAATAAGAAAAGCCAATGGTCGCCCCACCAAGCGAACACGACCTTCGACTCAAGGCACGACCTTGGAACGCCATTCGATGCTTTGGACGACCCTCGCACTATATTCGTCTCGACCGGCCGCGTCGTTCGATACCATAATCGACCTTGTATGGCCTACTCTACTTCTCCCCCACCCCCCACGCCGGTTCCGTCGACCTAGATTTCAGGAAGCTGAGCTATATGTGAACTCAAATTAAAGGTTTTGTTGCCCTGAACTCAGTTAACCCAACCTCAAGTGGCTACAACGGAGGACCGCGCCGCTAGGATGCTAGAGAACCACATCTCTCGTCGTCCAAGGTGGTGACAGCTTGCGTCGCAGGAATCACATACTATTGGTTGCATATTCTTCCTAATTTGTTCGTTTACAGTTCAAGATTTACTGCCATACAGCAGACAGGTTCGATGTAACATGCCAGTTCTTTCTTTCTGAAAGCGATTTGTTACATAAGATACTCTTAATCTTTCGAAGTGCAGTTTTGCCTCACCCCTCACCCATGTCACGCCGATGTGGTGCTGCAGAAGTAAACTTTCTAATTCTTGTTTCTAATGATTACAATGTTTCTTAATCCCTCAGTTCTAATGATTACATTGTTTCTTAATCCTTCAGTTCAGATGTTTGCAATGTTTCTGAATTCCTCAGTTCTAATATACCACTGCGTGTTGTTGCAAAACTAACCTAGCCACTTTAGTAACATTTTCTTAATTACTTTTTAATTACGAAACTGCATAGCTGAATACATCTGGAAAACAAAACAAATCCAACCTTACCTTATTCAAGTCTGTAGGTAAATTCTAAGCGGAGATCTTAATGTTTGTGTGTCAGTTTGTCATTTAATATGAACAAAGAGCAATATTCGATTTTGACCCTTCCACAAAGTGTGACCAATCTAAGCACTCACACAACTGTCAGTAACACTGACCCAAGGGAGATTACAACTGCCGCTGTCTAAGTCACAAATGCACACATGCATTCATTATCATGTTGATCACTCTGAATACTGCATAACAATATTAAATGTTCATAGCTGGAGTATGACAAGGAAAACTGCTATTTGCCGAAATTGAAATACCACATTACAGCAATCCGCGATCTTCATAATTTCAGAGTGAGATTGACTGCCAACTCAAATGGACGAAAATTACAAAATGCACGTAAAGATGGATGCTAAATTTAATGATACATAGTAGAATAATGTAATGCGTCTTATAAAACGGTATTTACGTGTTTACTTACAACTTAGAATAGGCAGCCTGGTTCTCCGATATAACAAGGATTGACGACGCGTCAGAAATGCACAAGGCAACACTGGGTGGGAATAACTATATCAAGTAATCGATGTCTGTTTTAAATCGATCTTGAAATAATCGTGGAATTTAACACCATGAGTACGCTTACTAACTAAATAATTAACTACCCACCTAACTCAATAAGTAACTACCTAACTCAATAAGTAACTGCCTAACTCAATAAGTAACTACCTAACTCAATAAGTAACTACCTAACTCAATAAGTAACTACCTAACTTAATAAGTAACTACCTGACTCAATAAGTAACTACCTAACTCAATAAGTAACTACCTAACTCGATAAGTAACTACCTAACTCAATAAGTAACTACCTAACTTAATAAGTAACTACCTAACTCAATAAGTAACTACCTAACTCAATAAGTAACTACCTAACTCAATAAGTAACTACCTAACTCAATAAGTAACTACCTAAGTCAACAAGTAATTAACTACCTAACACAATAAGTAACTAACTACCTAACTCAAAAAGTTACTAACTACCTAACTCAATAAGTAACTAACTATCTAACTCAGCAAGTAACTAATTACCCAACTAAATAAGTAACTAACTGCCTAACTAATCAATTAACTAAATACCTAACTAATCAAGTAATCACCTACCTTACTAAATAAGTAAATAACTAACTAACTCAATAAATAACTAATTACCTAACTAATCAATTACATTGGCACCTTTCCGTCTTGACAGACGATAGTTTGGTACATTGTGCTTCAAAAAGGGTTAATAACTACGACCCATGGCGGTGGCGAGTATGGCTGGTAAGGCCAATTTTTGCTGCAAATGTTTGCCCACAGTAGGTGCATGTGAAAACATGGTCATTTCCACCATTTTGCACCATCTTACGTCTCTTACGCTCTGTGTGTGCTTTATCTGAAATCATTTTCTCCTTTGTCTTTATTCCATTTCTGATAGTTGCCCTCCATGCAACACGTTCAGCTGCGACGTGCTCCCAATGTGCATTATCAATGCCTGTATCAATCATGTCCCGCTTACACACATCTGTGTATCGTAGTAGAGGCCGACCCTGAGATCTCCTACCCGTCTGTAATTCACCAAAAAAGATGTCCTTTGGTATTCTTCTATCATCCATCCTCCTAACGTGTCCTATCCATCTAAGTCTACGAAGACTGAGCATGGAATACACCGTCACACAACCTGATCTTTCCAATACTTCAGTATTTGTGATTTTGTCTTGCCACTTAATACCAAGTATTCTTCGCAGACACCGCATATGAAAGCCGTTTAAACGTTTCTCTTGGCGTGAGTAAGTTGTCCAGGTTTCACTGCCATAAAGAAGAGTACTAAGGACACAGGCTTGGTAGACGAGACCTTTTGTTTTGGCAGTAAGCTTCTTGTTCTCCCAGACTCTTTTTGCTAACATGTTCATTGTTGTTGCTGCCTTGCAAATCCTGATGTTGATTTCCTGATCGAGGGATAATTTGCTATTTACCTCTAATCCTCATCATCATCATCAAGTGCCGTGCCGGCTGGCGTATGCGTTCATGGCTCTCCATAGATCTCGGTCTTTGGTTTTCTGGATCAACTCTGCTGCTGATATTCCTCCATGCCACCGTCTCAATCCATCCAGCATCACTTCTCTTGGTCTACCTCTGCCTCTCTTCCCCTCGATCTTTCAAGTTGTTACGTTGTTCTCCAATACCTCTCTTCTCATCACATGACCGAAGAAAGCTGTTTGTCTCTGTCTTATTGTTGTATATAATGTTCTAGTTTCATTAGCCTGTTTCAGGCAGTCGTCGTTAGTTACTCTGGCAGTCCAAGGAATTCGCAACATTCGTCTCAGGAACCACATCTCTGTTGCTTCTAATTTCTTCTTAATTTGTTCATTTACATTCCAAGATTCACTGCCTTACAGCAAAACTGGTTCTACATAGCATTTCAGCACTCTCTTTCTTACATTCAGTGATAGTGACTTATTGCATAAGATACTCTTCATTTTCTGAAATGCGGCTTTTGCCTGCCCTATTCTGCTCCTAATCTCTGTTGTACATCTTCCATCTGATGTTATAAATGCCCCTAGGTATCTAAAATTATCAACTTGGTTAAGGATTTTCCCTTCTATTTCTATGTCACATTTTGGTGTCACCATTTTCTTTGATATTACCATTGTTACTGTTTTCTTGATATTCAAAGAGAGTCCTTTCCTTGCACTCTCTGTTACTACAAAGTCTAATAATTGTTGTAGGTCTGTTGAGTTATCCGCCACCAATACTGTGTCATCTACATAGCGTATATTATTTATATTATAACCTCCAACTAGTATTCCTGGCATCTCTTTGATCTCTCTCATTATTACTTCGCTATACAGGGAGAAAAGATCTGGTGACAAGACACACCCTTGTCGTACTCCTAGCTTTATCTGTTCGTAACTACCCTCTTTATTTCCCATTTTAATTGCTGCTACTTGGTTCCAATAAACATTCTTTATTATTCTTAAATCTTTTCCATCAATGTTGATATCTTCCAACATTTTAATCAGTTCATCATGTTTTACTTTATCAAATGCCTTAGTATAATCTATGAAGCACAAATATATGTCTCTCTGTTTCTCTATTGACCTTTCTATTAGTGTCCGTAATGTATAAATTGCATTGATTGTGCCCTTTCCTTCCACAAATCCATACTGTTCTTCACTAATTTCCATTTTTATTTTCTTTTTGGTTCTTCTCATTATGATTCTGTGTAGAAGCTTAGTGATATGGTTTATAAGGTTAATTGTACGAAAATCTTCACAATCAATTGCTCCTGGTCTTTTTGGTATAGCTATAAATACAGATTTCAGCATATCACTGGGTAAATATCCACTGCTGTAAATATCATTCAACATTTTGGTTAATATATCTACTCCAAATTCTCCCAATACTTCTAATTCTTCTATTGTGATTTCATCTGGCCCAGCTGTTTTTCCTTTCTTCATACGTTTCATAGCGTCAGCGACTTCTTTTTTCAGAATAGGTGGACCTTCTAAGTTACTATCTTCTGTTAATTCTTCCCTTTCTCCTTCATATAATTCTCTTATATACTCATTCCACCTCTTCATTATAGCATCTTCCTCTAATATTATCTTTCCTGTTTTTGATTTCAAACACCCCGTATTTATTCTTATTTTTCTTCCTGTAAGCTCACTGATTTGTCTGTGCATATTTTTTGTATCTTTAATGGAAATTTAATTCAATTTTTTTGCATTGCTCGTTTAACCAACTTTCTTTAGCCTTCCCACATTTATCTTTTATTTCTTTATTTATCTTAGCGTATTCTTGTTTGTCATTTTTACTCTGTTTTCTTTTGTCCATAAGTTTTATATATATATATCTTCATTCATCCATTTTTTCTTAGCTATTTTGCCTCTCTCCGGTAATACTTCTTTGCTAGTGTGATGAATGGAGTCCCTTAACATTTCCCATTGTTCATCTATACTCTGTATTTTAGTTATTGCATTGTACCTATTTTTCACAGTCACTCTGTATTGTTCTTGCATTTCTTTATCTATTTTCAGAACCTCTTTATTAAGTCTCATGTTCTTAACCATTTTTTTTCCCTCTCTTTAATCCTACTTTTATTTGTCCACATAGTGGTACATGATCACTATTACAGTCAGCACCAGGCATTGTCTTTACATTACTTAAAGCATTTCTAAATCTTTTATTAATTAGTATGTAGTCAATTTGGTTGCGTATTTTCTTATCAGGGCTTATCCATGTGTACAGTCGTCTTTTATGGTGCTTAAACCATGTGTTTCCAATTATCATATCATTGATATTTGCCCATTCTATTAGCTTTTCCCCTCTTTCATTTCTTGTACCTAAACCATAATTCCCCACTACATCCTCCATTTTTCCCTTTCCTATTTTTGCATTAAAATCACCAAGTATTATTAATCCTAGATATGTAAAATGGTCTACTATCTGCAGTTCGGCGTCGTCAATAAAGATTGATGGTACACCGTGTGCACCTTGTGACATAATCTGTGTCTTCTTTTTGTTAATTGTTAAACCAAATTCAGAACAAGCATTGGAGAATGCAGATAGTAGATGTTGTAATTCTTCCTCAGAGTGGGTCGTAATCGCAGCATCATCCGCAAAATGCAACTCTCTGATTAGTACCCTGATAATTTTGGTCTTGGCCTTCAATCTCTGAGCATTATAGAGGCCACCATCTGAGCGTGAGTGAATGTATATACCGTCATCCTGATCACGAAAGGCATATTTCAGTAGAAGTGAAAAGTATATTCCAAAGAGGGTGGGGGATAGTACACAACCTTGCTTAAAGTATATTCCAAAGAGGGTGGGGGATAGTACACAACCTTGCTTAACTCCAATCTTGAGAGAGCTTAACTATCTAACTAATCAATTAACTATTAGAAGAAAAGAGATCCTCAGACATCAACAACTTGGCCTTTTATCGTCGTTATGTGGACGATATACTAATTATCACCACAGACGAGCTACAAGCAACATCGTTTCAGGCCACAATGAACAAGACGCATTAAAACATCTCTCTATCTATGGAACACGAACACAACGAAGCGTTACCTTTCCTAGATATTCTAATGAGAAGTAGAGCAGACGGCACAATTCAAAGATCGGTGTATCAACATTCTGTGCGGCAACTCCAGCCATTAGATTTAAAACCGTACCGCGCGTGTTGTTTAACACACAAAATACTCGCTTGTTAAAATTTGCAGAAGCAATTATGATCTATCAACGCAAGCCAGAATTGTGTAAACAGAAAGACATGTTAGTCAGCTTAAAATTACCGTGGTAGATAATTGACATTACTGTGCGAATATGTGTATATTACAACTTGAAGGATTTATCTAGTTAATTCACGTAAGTTGTGTGATTTCTGCAGTATGTACCTGACGAGATGCAGCGAAATATGCCAGGCAATAAATCGTGCAATCTATTGTTTGTGTCTTCGTTATTCAAATTAACTAACTACCAAACTAATCAAGTAATTACCTACCTAGCTAAACAAGTAAGTACCTAACTCAATAAGTAACTAACTACCTAACTCAATAAGTAACTAACTACCTAACTAATCAATTAACTAACTTCCAAATTTATCAAGTAACTAACTACCTAATTAATCAAGTAACTAATTACCTAACTAATCAAGTAACTAACTACCTAACTAATCAAGTAACTAACTACCTAACGCAAGAAGTACCTAACTAACTAAACAACTAACTACCTAACTAATCAAGTAACTAACTACTTAACTAATCAAGTAACTAACTACCTAACGCAAGAAGTATCTAACTAACTAAACAACTAACTACCTAATTAATCAAGTAACTAACCACCTAACTAATCAAGTAACTAACCACCTAATTAATCAAGTAACTAATTACCTAACTAATCAAGTAACTAACTACTTAACTAATCAAGTAACTAACTACTTACCTAATCAAGTAACTAACTACCTGACGCAAGAAGTATCTAACTAACTAAACAACTAACTACCTAATTAATCAAGTAACTACCCACCTAACTAATCAAGTAACTAACCACCTAATTAATCAAGTAACTAATTACCTAACTAATCAAGTAACTAACTACCTAACTAATCAAGTAACCAACTACCTAACGCAAGAAGTATCTAACTAACTAAACAACTAACTACCTAACTAATCAAGTAACTAACTACTTACCTAATCAAGTAACTAACTACTTAACTAATCAAGTAACTAACTCTCTCTCTATCTGTCTATATATCTGTCTATCTATCTCTCTGGTGCAGTAAATTATCATTACTTTAATCTGTTCCATCAACCGTTGCATCCATATGGTAACATCTCCAGTGGCGAGGCTAGATATCAAACCCAGCTGTTGTTGTTGACAACAATCCAGACAGCAGCAGCTGTTGTTGTTGACAACATTCCACGCCGCCGTCCTCATATCTGAGTGGCCTCCTGGTGCTGTAGACGAGGCGAGTCCTTCTTACTTGAGATATCAAAGTGAACACCTATTTGAAGAGAGCTTGGTTTGAATGTGACTTCTCCCATGGCACCCAATGGCTATTTCTACAAATGACAACATTTGTTTACCAACCCAACCAGAGGTTTGTGTCAGCCCCACTCAGTGGATCCCAATGTCTTACCGTGTGTGCCTATGTATCGTGACGTCAAACGTGTAAGCTAAA
>OY992896.1:2735890-2765890 GCA_963921405.1 Cepaea hortensis | reverse complement strand
ACCCTCCTCACGTGTGTAGTGTGCCAGTGTGTCTGACTAAACTGTCCTGTACCCTCCTCACTTGTGGAGAGTGTCAGTGTGCCTGACTAAACTGTCCTGTACCTCCTCACGTGTGTAGTGTGCCAGTGTGTCTGACTAAACTGTCCTGTGCCCTCCTCACTTGTGGAGTGTGTCACTGTGCCTGACTAAACTGTCCTGTACCCTCCTCACGTGTGTAGTGTGCCAGTGTGTCTGACTAAACTGTCCTGTACTTTCCTCACGTGTGTAGTGTGCCAGTGTGTCTGACTAAACTGTCCTGTACCCTCCTCACGTGTGGAGTGTGTCAGTGTGTCTGACTAAACTGTCCTGTACCCTCCTCATGTGTGTAGTGTGTCAGTGTGTCTGACTAAACTGTCCTGTACCCTCCTCACGTGTGGAGTGTGTCAGTGTGTCTGACTAAACTGTCCTGTATCCTCCTCACGTGTGTAGTGTGTCAGTGTGTCTGACTAAACTGTCCTGTATCCTCCTCACGTGTGTAGTGTGTCAGTGTGTCTGACTAAACTGTCCTGTATCCTCCTCATGTGTGTAGTGTGTCAGTGTGTTTGACTGAACTGTCCTGTATCCTCCTCACGTGTGTAGTGTGCCAGTGTGTCTGACTAAACTGTCCTGTACCCTCCTCATGTGTGTAGTGTGTCAGTGTGTCTGACTAAACTGTCCTGTACCCTCCTCACGTGTGGAGTGTGTCAGTGTGTCTGACTAAACTGTCCTGTATCCTCCTCACGTGTGTAGTGTGTCAGTGTGTCTGACTAAACTGTCCTGCATCCTCCTCACGTGTGGAGTGTGTCAGTGTGTCTGACTAAATTGTCCTGTACCCTCCTCACGTGTGTAGTGTGCCAGTGTGCCTGACTGAACTGTCTTGTACCCTCCTCACGTGTGTAGTGTGTCAGTGTGCCTGACTAAACTGTCCTGTACCCTCCTCACGTGTGTAGTGTGTCAGTGTGCCTGACTGAACTGTCATGTACCCTCCTCACGTGTGTAGTGTGTCAGTGTGCCTGACTAAACTGTCCTATACACTCCTCATGTGTGTAGTGTGTCAGTGTGCCTGACTAAACTGTCTTGTACCCTCCTCACGTGTGTAGTGTGTCAGTGTGCCTGACTAAACTGTCCTGTACCATCCTCACGTGTGTAGTGTGTCAGTGTGCCTGGCTGAACTGTCCTGTACCCTCCTCACGTGTGTAGTGTGTCAGTGTGCCTGACTAAACTGTCCTGTACCCTCCTCATGTGTGTAGTGTGAAAGTGTGTATGACTGAACTGTCCTGTACCCTCACGTGTGTAGTGTGTCAGTGTGTCTGACTAAACTGTCCTGTACCCTCCTCATGTGTGTAGTGTGTCACTGTGCCTGACTGAACTGTCTTGTACCCTCCTCATGTGTGTAGTGTGCCAGTGTGTCTGACTAAACTGTCCTGTACCCTCCTCATGTGTGTAGTCTGTCAGTGTGTCTGACTAAACTGTCCTGTACCCTCCTCATGTGTGTAGTGTGCCAGTGTGTCTGACTAAACTGTCCTGTACCCTCCTCACGTGTGTAGTGTGCCAGTGTGTCTGACTAAACTGTCCTGTACTCTCC
The DNA here is from genome assembly GCA_963921405.1 of Cepaea hortensis. NCBI lineage: Eukaryota > Metazoa > Mollusca > Gastropoda > Stylommatophora > Helicidae > Cepaea > Cepaea hortensis. The sequence goes on along the minus strand of OY992896.1, from coordinate 2,764,287 downwards.
TCACGTGTGTAATGTGTCAGTGTGCCTGACTGAACTGTCCTGTACCCTCACGTGTGTAGTGTGTCAGTGTGTCTGACTAAACTGTCCTGTACCCTCCTCACGTGTGTAGTGTGTCAGTGTGTCTGACTAAACTGTCTTGTACCCTCACGTGTGTAGTGTGTCAGTGTGTCTGACTAAACTGTCCTGTACCCTCCTCACGTGTGTAGTGTGTCAGTGTGTCTGACTAAACTGTCCTGTACCCTCACGTGTGTAGTGTGTCAGTGTGCCTGACTAAACTGTCCTGTACCCTCACGTGTGTAGTGTGTCAGTGTGTCTGACTAAACTGTCCTGTACCCTCCTCACGTGTGTAGTGTGTCAGTGTGTCTGACTAAACTGTCCTGTACCCTCACGTGTGTAGTGTGTCAGAGTGCCTGACTAAACTGTCCTGTACCCTCCTCACGTGTGTAGTCTGTCAGTCTGTCTGACTCAACTGTCCTGTATCCTCCTCATGTATAGAGTGAGTCAGTTAGAGAACTCTCGTAGACAATGGTCAAACCGTTGAGTGTTTTTGTGTATGTGCACATGACGGGGCTAATCTTAACTCTGTTTTTGTGTATGTGCACATGACGGGGCTAATCTTAACTCTGTTTTTGTGTATGTGCACATGACTGTGCTAATCTTAACTCGGTTTTTGTGTATGCGCACATGACGGGGCTAATCTTAACTCTGTTTTTGTGTATGTGCACATGACGGGGCTAATCTTAACTCTGTTTTTGTGTATGTGCACATGACGGGGCTAATCTTAACTCTGTTTTTGTGTATGTGCACATGACGGGGCTAATCGTAACTCTGTTTTTGTGTATGTGCACACGACGGGGCTAATCTTAACTCTGTTTTTGTGTATGTGCACACGACAGGGCTAATCTTAACTCTGTTTTTGTGTATGTGCACACGACAGGGCTAATCTTAACTCTGTATTTTCTTTCATAAGAAGGGGATTGCAACTGAAACAATACCGGTGTACTTTGTAATGAAAATATAAGAAATATGACCAAAGGAAGATGTGTACTTTGTAAGGACAATATATGACCACACACATCTCATGTAAGGACAATATATGACCACACACATCTCATGTAAGGACAATATATGACCACACACATCTCATAAGTCGCGAAACACTGGTGACCATGTCTATCCACGAACTTTTGTTTCGTGTACTGCCAGTTTTCACAACCTTCTGTCTCGTGTACTACCAATCTTCTTATAGCCCATGCCGAGTGGAGTTGGTGATCATGTCTGTCCACATCCTTCTGTCTCGTGTACTACCAATCTTCTTATAGCCTATGCCGCGTGGCGTTGGTGATCATGTCTGTCCACAGCCTCCTGTCTCTTGTACTACCAATCTTATTATAGCCCATGTCGTATGGTATTGGTGATCATGTCTGTCCACAGCCTCCTGTCTCTTGTACTACCAATCTTCTTATACCCCATGCCGTGTGGTCTTGGTGATCATGTCTGTCCACAGCCTTCTGTCTCGTGTACTGCCAATCTTCTTATAGTCCATGCCGTGTGACGTTGTTATACCAACCATCGAAATCAACGAAGAACTATCTGCACCCACATCACCCACTTGTTTAGACCTATGTTTTTGTGTGTTCAAGAATGAAGGAAAGATGGGAAACGTCATACATGTCTAGATCTGTTTTTGTGTTTATGAATGGATGATAGATGAGAGATGTCATACCTGTCTAGCCCTGTGTTAAAAGCGTTGCCATAGCACATACATGTCTCTAACAAAAGCAATACTATCACCACATTACACATGCCACGTACAATACTATCACCACATTACACGTGTCACGTACAATACTATCACCACATTACACGTGTCACGTACAATACTATCACCACATTACACATGTCACGTACAATACTGTCACCACATTACACATGTCACGTACAATACTATCACCACATTACACATGTCACGTACAATACTATCACCACATTACACATGTCACGTACAATACTGTCACCACATTACACATGTCACGTACAATACTATCACCACATTACACGTGTCACGTACAATACTGTCACCACATTACACGTGTCACGTACAATACTGTCACCACATTACACATGTCACGTACAATACTATCACCACATTACACGTGTCACGTACAATACTGTCACCACAGTACACGTGTCACGTACAATACTGTCACCACATTACATGTGTCACGTACAATACTATCATCACATTGCACGTGTCACGTACAATACTGTCACCATATTACACATGTCACGTAGAATACTGTCACCACATTACACGTGTCACGTACAATACTGTCACCACATTACACGTGTCTCGTACAATAATGTCCCCACATTACACATGTCACGTACAATACTGTCACCACATTACACGTGTCACGTACAATACTGTCACCACATTACACGTTTCACGTACAATACTGTCACCACATTATACGTGTCACGTACAATACTATCACAACATTACACGTGTCTCGTACAATACTATCACCACATTACACATGCCACGTACAATACTGTCACCACATTACACATGTCACGTACAATACTATCACCACAGTACACGTGTCACGTACAATACTGTCACCACATTACACATGTCACGTACAATACTGTCACCACATTACACGTGTCACGTACAATACTGTCACCACATTACACATGTCACGTACAATACTGTCACCACATTACATATGTCACGTAAAATACTGTCACCACATTACACGTGTCACATACAATACTGTCACCACATTACACATGTCACGTACAATACTATCACCACATTACACATGTCACGTACAATACTGTCACCACATTACACATGTCACGTACAATACTGTCACCACACTACACGTGTCACATACAATACTGTCACCACATTACACATGTCATGTACAATACTATCACCACATTACACATGTCACGTACAATACTGTCACCACATTACACATGTCACGTACAATACTGTCACCACATTACACGTGTCACATACAATACTGTCACCACATTACACATGTCACGTACAATACGGTCACCACATTACACATGTCACGTACAATACTATCACCACATTACACATGTCACGTACAATACTGTCACCACATCACACGTGTCACGTACAATACTGTCACCACATTACACGTGTCACGTACAATACTATCACCACATTACACGTGTCTCGCACAATAATGTCCCCACATTACACATGTCACGTACAATACTATCACCACATTACACGTGTCACGTACAATACTATCACCACATTACACGTGTCACGTACAATACTATCACCACATTACACGTGTCACGTACAATACTGTCACCACATTACACATGTCACGTACAATACTGTGACCACATTACACGTGTCACGTACAATACTGTCACCACATTACACGTGTCACGGACAATACTATCACCACATTACACGTGTCGCGTACAATACTATAACCACATTACACGTGTTACGTACAATACTGTCACCACATTACACGTGTCACGTACAATACTGTCACCACATTACACGTGTCACGTACGATACTATCACCACATTACACGTGTCACGTACAATACTATCACCACATTACACGTGTCACGTACAAGACTATCACCACATGAAACATGTCACGTACAATACTGTCACCACATTACACATGTCACGTACAATACTGTCACCACATTACACATGTCACGTACAATACTATCACCACATTACACATGTCACGTACAATACTGTCACCACATTACACATGTCACGTACAACACTATCACCACATTACACGTGTCTCGTACAATAATGTCCCCACATTACACGTGTGACGTACAATACTATCACCACATTACACATGTCACGTACACTACTGTCACCACATTACACGTGTCACGTACAATACTATCACCACATTACACATGTCACGTACAATACTATCACCACATTACACGTGTCGAGTACAATACTGTCACCACATTACACATGTCACGTACAATACGGCCACCACATTACACGTGTCACGTACAATACTGTCCCCACATTACACGTGTCACGTACAATACTGTCACCACATTACACGTGTCACGTACAATACTGTCACCACATTACACATGTCACGTACAATACTATCACCACATTACACATGTCACGTACAATACTGTCACCACATTACACATGTCACGTACAACACTATCACCACATTACACGTGTCTCGTACAATAATGTCCCCACATTACACGTGTCACGTACAATACTATCACCACATTACACATGTCACGTACACTACTGTCACCACATTACACGTGTCACGTACAATACTATCACCACATTACACATGTCACGTACAATACTATCACCACATTACACGTGTCGAGTACAATACTGTCACCACATTACACATGTCACGTACAATACTGTCACCACATAACAGTGTCACGTACAATACTATCACCACATTACACGTGTCACGTACAATACTGTCACCACATTACACATGTTACGTACAATACAATCACCACATTACACGTGTCACGTACCATACTATCACCACATTACACATGTCACGTACAATACTATCACCACATTACACATGTCACGTACAATACTATCACCACATTACACATGTCACGTACAATACTGTCACCACATCACACGTGTCACGTACAATACTGTCACCACATTACACGTGTCACGTACAATACTATCATCACATTACACATGTCACGTACAATACTATCACCACATTACACATGTCACGTACAATACTGTCACCACATTACACGTGTCACGTACAATACTATCACCACGTTACACATGTCACGTACAATAATATCACCACATTACACATGTCACGTACAATACTATCACCACATTTCACATGTCACGTACAATACTATCACCACATTACACATGTCACGTACAATACTGTCACCACATTACACGTGTCACGTACAATACTATCACCACATTACACGTGTCACGTACAATACTGTCACCACATTACACGTGTCACGTACAATACTGTCACCACATTACACGTGTCACGTACAATACTGTCACCACATTACACGTGTCACGTACAATACTATCACCACATTACACGTGTCACGTACAATACTGTCACCACATTACACGTGTTACGTACAATACTGTCACCACATTACACGTGTCACGTACAATACTGTCACCACATTACACGTGTCACGTACAATACTATCACCACATTACACATGTCACGGACAATACTATCACCACATTACACGTGTCGCGTACAATACTGTCACCACATTACACATGTCACGTACAATACTATCACCACATTACACATGTCACGTACAAGACTATCACCACATTACACATGTCACGTACAATACTGTCACCACATTACACATGTCACGTACAATACTGTCACCACATTACACATGTCACGTACAATACTATCACCACATTATACATGTCACGTACAATACTGTCACCACATTACACATGTCACGTACAATACTGTCACCACATTACACATGTCACGTACAACACTATCACCACATTACACGTGTCTCGTACAATAATGTCCCCACATTACACGTGTCACGTACAATACTATCACCACATTACACATGTCACGTACACTACTGTCACCAGATTACACGTGTCACGTACAATACTATCACCACATTACACATGTCACGTACAATACTATCACCACATTACACGTGTCGAGTACAATACTGTCACCACATTACACATGTCACGTACAATACGGCCACCACATTACACGTGTCACGTACAATACTATCACCACATTACACATGTCACGTACAATACTGTCCCCACATTACACGTGTCACGTACAATACTGTCACCACATTACACGTGTCACGTACAATACTGTCACCACATTACACATGTCACGTACAATACTATCACCACATTACACATGCCACGTACAATACTGTCACCACATTACACATGTCACGTACAACACTATCACCACATTACACGTGTCTCGTACAATAATGTCCCCACATTACACGTGTCACGTACAATACTATCACCACATTACACATGTCACGTACACTACTGTCACCACATTACACGTGCCACGTACAATACTATCACCACATTACACATGTCACGTACAATACTATCACCACATTACACGTGTCGAGTACAATACTGTCACCACGTTACACATGTCACGTACAATACGGCCACCACATTACACGTGTCACGTACAATACTATCACCACATTACACATGTCACGTACAATACTGTCCCCACATTACACGTGTCACGTACAATACTGTCACCACATTACACGTGTCACGTACAATACTATCACCACATTACACATGTCACGTACAATACTATCACCACATTACACATGTCACGTACAATACTGTCACCACATTACACGTGTTACGTACAATACTGTCACCACATTACACATGTCACGTACAATACTGTCACCACATAACAGTGTCACGTACAATACTATCACCACATTACACGTGTCACGTACAATACTGTCACCACATTACACATGTTACGTACAATACGGTCACCACATTACACGTGTCACGTACAATACTATCACCACATTACACATGTCACGTACAATACTATCACCACATTACACATGTCACGTACAATACTATCACCACATTACACATGTCACGTACAATACTGTCACCACATCACACGTGTCACGTACAATACTGTCACCACATTACACGTGTCACGTACAATACTATCATCACATTACACATGTCACGTACAATACTATCACCGCATTACACATGTCACGTACAATACTATCACCACATTACACGTGTCACGTACAATACTGTCACCACATTACACATGTCACGTACAATACTGTCACCACATTACACGTGTCACGTACAATACTGTCACCACATTACACGTGTCACGTACAATACTATCACCACATTACACGTGTCACGTACAATACTATAACCACATTACACGTGTCACGTACAATACTGTCACCACATTACACGTGTCACGTACAATACTATAACCACATTACACGTGTCACGTACAATACTATCACCACATTACACGTGTCACGTACAATACTATCACCACATTACACATGTCACGTACAATACTGTCACCACATTACACATGTCACGTACAATACTGTCACCACATTACACATGTCACGTACAATACTATCACCACATTACACATGTCACGTACAATACTGTCACCACATTACACATGTCACGTACAATACTATCACCACATTACACGTGTCACGTACAATACTGTCACCACATTACACGTGTCACGTACAATACTATCACCACATTACACATGTCACGTACAATACTGTCACCACATTACACGTGTCACGTACAATACTGTCACCACATTACACATGTCACGTACAATACTGTCACCACATTACACGTGTCACTTACAATATTATCACCACATTACACATATCACATACCCGTATTTAGCAAAATTTGCCCACAGTTGCATCATTGATTGCTTCAGCCTGGTCTCTCTCCGAGAAAAAGCCGGGAAGTCACGTGACGTGGTGCCAAACACAAAAGGAATTTCAATTGCCAGGGGGGCACCCGCCCAAGGTGCCAGCGCGGAGACGTCACGACCGTGGTCGAAGGAGTACAGATACACAGCTTGGGACACATTGGCGAAAGCGGTTACCTGGCGACGGATTGGGCAGCGAAAAAAAGCGTCTGATGACACTTGAATAAATAAGGATAGACTCGGGTTCCTATCTACCAGTTTGAGCATGTTGTAGTTGTAGAGCAGTTTGACTTGACTAATGACGCCGGGGATAAATTCAGGTTTGAGTAGAGTTGACAGCAACGCTGTTAAGTTTGAGTCGAGATCCTGGACAGACAAGTACAAATATTGAAATGTTGCTGGAAAAAAACTTGAATTGTTACACAAACATAATCTAATGTGCACACAACTTCATCCTGTGGAATATACAACAGCTTCACAACAGAGACTGAATATAGAACTGACAACAACAAGAGAAGTACAACAACTCACAGAAATACCAACAACAAGGGAAGTAAAACTCACAGAACTACCAATAACATGGAAATACAACAATTCACATAACTACCAACAACAAGGGAATTACAACACTCAAGGAGCTACCAACAACAAGGGAAATACACCAACTTACATAACTACCAACAACAAGGGAAATACACCAACTTACATAACTACCAACAACATGGAAATACAACAACTCACATAACTACTAACAACAAGGGAATTACAACACTCGAGGAACTACCAACAACAAGGGAAATACAACCTACATAACTACCAACAACAAGGGAAGTACAACAACTCACATAACTACTTACAACAAGGGAAGTACAACAACTCACATAACTACCAAAAAATAGGCAATTATAACAACACACAGAACTATCAACAACAAGGGAAGTACAACAACTCACATAAATACCAACGACAAGATAAGTACAACAACTCATATAACTACCAGCAACAAGGGAAGTACAACAACTCACAGAACAACCAACAACAAGGGAAGTACAACAACTCACATAACTACCAACAACAAGGGAAATACAACAACTCACATAACTACCAACAATAATGGAAGTACAACAAATCACATAACTACTAACAACAAGGGAAGTACAACAACTCACATAACTACCAAAAACAAGGGAATTATAACAACGCACAGAACTACCAACAACATGGGAAGTACAACAACTCACATAAATACCAACGACAAGAGAAGTACAGCAACTCACATAACTACCAGCAACAAGGGAAGTACAACAACTCACATAACTACCAACAACAAGGGAAATACAACAACTCACATAACTACCAACAGTAAGGGAAGTACAACAAATTACATAACTACTAACAACAAGGGAAGTGCAACAACTTACATAACTACCAACAACAAGGGAAATACAACAACTCACATAACTACCAACAACAAGGGAAGTACAACAACTCACATAACTACCAACAACAAGGGAATTATAACAACTCACAGAACTACCAACAACAAGGGAAGTACAACAACTCACATAACTACCAACAACAAGGGAAGTACAACAACTCACATAACTACCAACAACAAGGGAAGTACAACAACTCACATAAATACCAACAACAAGGGAAGTACAACAACTCACATAACTACCAACAATAAGGGAAGTACAACAACTCACATAACTACCAACAACAAGGGAAGTACAACAATTCACAGAACTACCAACAACAGGGGAAGTACAACAACTCACATAAATACCAACAACAAGGGAAGTACAACAACTCACATAACTACCAACAACAAGAGAAGTACAACACCCAAGGAACTACCAACAACAATGGAATTACAACCCTCAAGGAACCACTAACAACAAGGGAATTAAAACAACTTACATAACTGCCAACAACAAGGGAAATACAACTCACATAACTACCAACAACAAGGGAATTACAACACTCAAGGAACTACCAACAACAAGGGAATTACAACACTCAAGGAACTAACATCAAGGGAATTACAACAACTTACATAACTACCAACAACAAGGGAAGTACAACTCACATAACTACCAACATCAAGGGAATTGCAACAACTCACAGAACTACCAACAACAAGGGAAGTACAACAACTCACTTAACTACCAACATCAAGGGAAGTACAACAACTCACATAACTGCCAACATCAAGGGAAGTACAACAACTCACATAACTACCAACAACAAGGGAATTATAACAACTCACAGAACTACCAACAACAAGGGAAGTACAACAACTCACAGAACTACCAACAACAAGGGAAGTACAACAACTCACATAACTACCAACAACAAGGGAAGTACAACAACTCACATAACTACCAACAACAAGGGAATTATAACAACTCACAGAACTACCAACAACAAGGGAAGTACAACAACTCACAGAACTACCAACAACAAGGGAAGTACAACAACTCACATAACTACCAACAACAAGGGAATTATAACAACTCACAGAACTACCAACAATAAGGGAAGTACAACAACTCACATGACTAGCAACAACAAGTGAAATACCAGAGACAGAAGGATGTAGCCCAGTGTTTCCCAACCTTTTTTGTACCATGCCCCACTTAAGCCTTTCTAAAATTCATATTGCCCCCCTCCCCCGCCCCATGCCCCCCCCCCCCCCCCCCCTCAACATATACATTATTTTTAATATTCAAAAATTGAAATGTTCACTAAAGAAACTTGAATGATAGGTTTTAGGAAGAAATCACTAGGTAATTATTGAGCAAACACAGTAAGTAAATTTTCAAAACATATAATGGAGAACTGAAATTCAAGTACAAAATAATTTTAATGAAAGATTCTTCTATATTGTTTTAATTATTAGTAATTATTTATTATTTAAATTTAGTGAGATCCTTGCGCTTGATGCTTGCTCCAAAGAGATCTTATGTCAGGTTCCAATTTAGTTAACTTCAGTCTCAAGTCTCCCCGTTTTGTTATATTCAGCCGATTTCTTCCATTTTCGAATTGCCCCCCTTAACAGTCAAATTGCCCCCCTGTGGGGCGTGGGCCCCACGTTGGGAAACACTGATGTAGACAGACATGATCACTAATACGACATGGCATGGACTATAAGATTAATATACAGAGGGAAATTCTTTATATTACTGTAGGACATTATGGTCAATTCGGGCATCGGGCAGGTCATTTATGGACCGCTGTTGAACCAGTCTTGGAGTCTAGATGAGCTCACTCCAGCGATTCTAACAAACTATGGATAACTAAACATTGTAAATGAGACGGACACACAACATAGTCACCTGCTCACAGAGAACCGGGGGTTGTCGTCTTAAATTGAAGGTGCCAGCGAGTGCACGGCTGAGTGCATACGTGCCAACATCTTGGTTGTTTCCCGTCATGATTTCACATCGCTTGAAGTCTGTGGACACATCCAGCGTGTCATCATTTATAAACACATTCACCGTGTCATCAATTATAAACACATCCATCGCGTCATCATTTATAACCACATATATCGCGTTTCCATTTATAAAAACATACATCGCGTTTCCATTTATAAAAGCATACATCACGTCACCATTTATAAACACCTCCATCTTGTCATCATTAATAAACTCATCCATCGTGTCATCATTTATAAACACATCCATCGTGTCATCATTTATTAACACATCCATCGTGTCATCATTTAAAAACACATACATCGTGTCACCATTTCTAAACACCTCCATCTTATCATCATTGATAAACACATCCATCGTGTCATCATTTATTAGCACATCCATCGTGTCACCATTTATAAACACATCCATCGTGTCATCAAGTATAAACACATCCAGCGTGTCATCAATTATAAACACCTCCATCGTGTCATCAATTATAAACACATCCATCGTGCCATTATTTATAAACACATCCATCGTGTCACCATTTATAAACACCTCCATCGTGTCATCATTTATAAACACACCCATAGTGTCATCATTTATAAACACATCCATCGTGCCATCATTTATAATCACATTAATCGTGTCATCATTTATAAACACATCCATCGTGTCATCAATTATAAACACATCCATCGTGTCATCATATAAAAAGACATCTTTAGTGTCATCAATTATAAACACATCCAGCATATCATCATTTAAAATCACATCCATCGTGTCACCATTTCTAAACACCTCCATCGTGTCATCATTTATAAACACCTCCATCGTGTCATCATTTATAAACACACCCAGCGTGTCATCATTTATAAACACATCCATCGTGTCATCATTGATAAATAAATCCATCGTGTCATCATTTATAAACACACACACAGCGTGTCATCAATTATAAACACATCCATCGTGTCATCATTTATAAACACATCCATCGTGTCATCATTTATAAACACATCCATCGTGTCATCATTTATAAACACATCGACCGTGTCATCATTTATAAACAATTCCATCGTGTCATCATTTATAAAATCAAATCAAATCAAATCATCTTTATTAGGGTCACAAATTGGGCGCGCAGGCCCATCTTACATTCGGCGCTTCCAATCACTCGTCTTTCGTTCATCAAGAGCATTATACATTTACATAGGAAGAAAAATAAACATTGTGAAATGAATGTTGTAAACATAAACAAGGCTAATTACCATGTAATGAGGCCCATCTCCCACCTATCCATACATTACCCCACCCACACACCCACACATCCCCATGTACCCACACACACACGCACACCAAGGGACACATAGATACCCCACCAACCGACCAATCCCAATCCCGCACATCCCCCACCCACACACACTGCCATCACCTGACCCCCCAACCAAAACTCCCTCGCCGCCCACAAACATTCCCCCACCAACCAACAAATCCCACGCCCATCCACATACACATCCTAACCCACACATCCTCTCCCCACCCACACCTCAAACCACCCATCCCCCAGCCACATCTCCATCGACAACATATTCCCCACACACGCACACAATCCCCCACCAACCCACACATCGCACATCCACTCACACATCCCGAAACCATACACACACATCCCCGCCAACTGACATGTCCCTACCCCCCCCCCCCCCCACACACACACATCTCCCTAACTACCCATACATCCGCAATCCACTCACACACACCCCACCACCCACACATACAACTTCCACCCACCCACACATGCCTTAACCTAATCCCCCACCACACAATCCCCCACCCGCACATCACATACACCCCCTACCACGCACTATTCCCAACCCACGCACAACACACACACATATCCCTCACCAACACATCCCCACTAACACACCACACACATATCCCTCACCCAGATACCACACAATATTCCCACGCACACCCACACAGATAACCTTACCCATCCAGCCCACATACCCCCACTCACACACACATACCTCACCCACACAATATCCCCAACCAACACACCACACACCTCTCCCCACCCGCACACGCATTCCCTACCCGTCCACCAACACACACTCACTCACGCATACAACCTCCACTACGCAACCACACACCCCACCCACCCACCCCCAACCAAACATCTCTCGATCACAATACCCCTACTCACACACATCCTCCACCCACTCACACATCCCACCCCGACACATACAACTCCCTCACCAACCTACACATCCCTAAGACACTCACACACCACCACCTTCCCCATCCACGCACACATCTCCCACCCACACACCCCCACATACTTCTCCCACCAACCACACATCCCCTACTCAACCACACATATACCCCACCCATACGCACATTCCCCGCACCCATCACTCACATCCCCCACACCACACACTATCCTCCACCCACACACATATCCTCACCCATACCACCACAAACATATCCTCCACCCACACATCATTCACACATCCCCCACCAACACACCGCACACATATCTCAAACCCACACACCATACACTTCTCCCCACAACCCGTGCATCCCCAATCCACCCAACACAATCCCCTACCCACACAACCCCGCCTCCCACACATACTTCCTCAAACCATCCACACATTTCCACCCACATAAACACACATCCCCCGTATCCGTCCCATACACATATCATCCACCCATTACAATACACACATCCCCCACACCCATTCCCACACCCCTACTTTCACCCCCACACATCCATCCACACATCCAACCAACACCCACAAAAATCACTACCCACCAAAACCCACACACCCCAACCAACCCAAACGCATACCCCCACCCACACATATCCCCACACTCACACACATCCTCCACACACACTCACACTTCCTCACATCTAGACACATACAAAATGTCTCACGTTAGCATTGAAACTAGTATGAACAAACTCCCACACTTTACTCACACACATACACTGACACTTGTCATGAGCAGTCTCATAAAAATGTTAAACATGGAGAAAAATGTGTACATAAAAAGTATGTGACGTAAAAATAGTGATGCTCTCTCTCTCTCTCTCTCCCTCTCTCTCTCTCTTTCTCTCTCTCTCTCTCTCTCTCTCTCTCTCTCTCTCTCTCTCCCTCTCTCTCACACACACACACACACACATTCACTCTCACGCTCACACATTCACTCTCCCACTCACTCATTCACTCTCATGCATTCACTCTCACGCTCACTCATTCACTCTCCCGCCGAATGTAAGACGGGCCTGCGTGCCCAATTTGTTACCCTTTGAAAATAAAGTCTGTTCGTTCGTTCGTTCGTTCGTTCTTCCGCTCACTCATTCACTCACCCGCTCACTCATTCACTCTCCCGCTCACTCATTCACTCTCACGCTCACTCATTCTGCCTCTCATTCACACTCACTGACTCTCTCACTCAAACTACAGTAATGAACATGAGTTTATATTATGCACGATAAAATCAAACGGTATTTAACTGATAATATGACAGATGAGAATACACAAACATATGGATTCGCGTGTTACATAACATGCATCTGCACAGCTCTCTCTCTCTCTCTCTCTCTCTCTCTCTCTCTCTCTCTCTCTGTCTTTATTCTTTCCTATACACACACCCACACGCATGCGCGCGCTCACACACACACACACTAACACATGAACTCTCCCACTGTCTCACTCTCTCACACACAATCCTTCACACACACACACACTCACTCTCTCAATCACACTCTTTCACACATACACATAGGCATGAACGCATGCACTCACATGTTAAACATGGAGAAAAATGTGTACATAAAAAGTATGTGACGTAAAAACCTCCATCGTGTCATCATTTATAAACACATCCATCGTGTCATCATTTATAAACACACCCATCATGTCATCATTTATAAACACATTCATCGTGTCATCATTTATAAACACATCCAACGTGTCATCATATAAACACATCCATCGTGTCATCATTTATAAACACATCCATCGTGTCATCATTTATAAACACATCCATCGTGTCATCATTTATAAACACGTCCATCATGTCATCATTGATAAACACATCCATCGTGTCATCATTGATAAACACATCCATCGTGTCATCATTGATAACCACATCCATCGTAACATCATTGATAAACACATCCATCATGTCATCATTGATAAACACATCCAGCGTGTCATCATTGATAAACACATCCATCGTGTCATCATTTATAAACACATCCATCGTGCCATCATTTATAATCACATTAATCGTGTCATCATTTATAAACACATCCATCGTGTCATCATTTATAAACACATCTATAGGGTCATCAATTATAAACATATCCATCGTGTCATCATTTATAAACACATCCATTGTGTCATCATTTATAAACACATTCATCGTGTCATCATTTATAAACACATCCATCGTGTCATCATTTATAAACACATCCATCGTGTCATCATTTATAAACACATCCATCGTGTCATCATTTATAAACACATCCATCGTATCATCATTTATAAACACACACAGCGTGTCATCATTTATAAACACATCCATCGTGTCATCATTTATAAACACATCCATCGTGTCATCATTTATAACCACACACATCGTGTCATCATTTATAAATACATCCATCGTGTCATCATTTATAACCACACACATCGTGTCATAATTTATAATCACATTAATCGTGTCATCAAGTATAAACACATCCATCGGGTCATCATTTATAAACACATCCATCGTGTCATCATTTATAAACACATCCATTGTGTCATAAATTATAATCACATTAATCGTGTCATCATTTATAAACACATACATCGTGTCATAAATTATAAACACATCCACCGTGTCATAATTTATAATCACACTAATCGTGTCATCAATTATAAACACATCCATCGTGTCATCAATTATAAACACATCCATCGTGTCATAATTTATAATCACATTAATCGTGTCATCAAGTATAAACACATCCATCGGGTCATCATTTATAAACACATCCATAGTGTCATCATTTGCAAACACATCTGTAGTGTCATAATTTATAAACACATCCACCGTGCCATCATTTATAAACACATCCATAGTGTCATCATTTATAAACATATCCATCGTGTCAACATTTATAAACACATCCATCGTGCCATCATTTATAAACACATCTATAGTGTCATCATTTATAAACACATCCAGCGTGTCATCATTTATAAACACACCCATAGTGTCATCAATTATAATCACATCCATCGTGCCATCATTTAAATCACATTAATCGTGTCATCATTTATAAACACATCCATCGTGTCACCATTTCTAAAATTCTCCATCGTGTCATCATTTATAAACACATCCAGCGTGTCATCATTTATAAACACGTCCAGCGTGTCATCATTTATAAACACTTCCATCGTGTCATCATTTATAAACACACCCATCGTGTCATCATTTATAAACACATCCATCGTGTCATCATTGATAAACAAATCCATCGTGACATCATTTATAAACACACACAGCGTGTCATCAATTATAAACACATCCATCGTGTCATCATTTATAAACAAATCCATCGTGTCATCAATTATAAACACATCCTTCGTGTCATCATTTATAAACACCTCCATCGTGTCATCATTTATAAACACACACAGCGTGACATCATTTATAAACACATCTATCGTGTCATCATTTATAAACACATCCATTGTGTCATCATTTAAAAACACATCTATAGTGTCATCAATTATAAACACATCCAGCGTGTCATCATTTATAAACACACCCATAGTGTCATCAATTATAAACACACCCATCGTGCCATCATTTATAATCACATTAATCGTGTCATCATTTATAAACACTTCCAGCGTGTCATCATTTATAAACACATCCATCGTGTCATCAATTATAAACACACCCATCGTGTCATTATTTATAAACACATCCATCGTGTCATCAATTATAAACACATCCAGCGTGCCATCATTTATAAACACACCCATAGTTTCATCATTTATAAACACATCCATCGTGCCATCATTTATAATCACATTAATCGTGTCATCATTTATAAACACATCCATCGTGTCATCAATTATAAACACATCCATCGTGTCATCATTTAAAATCACATCTATAGTGTCATCAATTATAAACACATCCAGCGTGTCATCATTTATAAACACATCCATAGTGTCATCAATTATAAACACATCCATCGTGCCATCATGTAAAATCACATCCATCGTGTCATCATCTCTAAACACCTCCATCGTGTCATCATTTATAAACACATCCAGCGTGTCATCATTTATAAACACATCCAGCTTGTCATCATTTATAAACACCTCCATCGTGTCATCATTTATAAACACATCCAGCGTGTCATAATTTATAAACACATCCATTGTGTCATCATTGATAAATACATCCATCATGTCATCATTTATAAACACACACACAGCGTGTCATCAATTATAAACACATCCATCGTGTCATCATTTATAAACAAATCCATCGTGTCATCATTTATAAACACATCCATCGTGTCATCATTTATAAACACATCCATCGTGTCATCATTTATAAACAATTCCATCGTGGCATCATTTATAAAATCAATTCAAATCAAATCATCTTTATTAGGGTCACAAATTGGGCGCGCAGGCCCATCTTACATTCGGCCCTTCCAATCACTCGTCTTTCGTTCATCATGAGCATTATACATTTACATAGGAAGAAAAATAAACATTGTGAAATGAATGTTGTAAACATAAACACGGCTAATTACCATGTTATGAAGCCCATCTCCCACCTATCCATACATCACCCCACCCACACAACACACCCACCTACCCACACACACGCGCACCAAGGGACACATATACACCCCCACCTACCGACACACACGCACACCAAGGGACACATACATACCCCACCAACCGACCCATCCCCCTCCCGCACATCCCCCACCCACACACACTGCCGTCACCTGATCCCTCAACCAAAACTCATTCGTCGCCCACAAACATTCCCCCACCAACCAACAAATCCCACGCCCATCCACATACACATTCTTACCCACACATCCTCTCCCCACCCACACCTCAAACCACCCATCCCCCAGCCACATCTCCATCGACAACATATTCCCCACCCACGCACACAATCCCCGACCAACCCACACATCGCAAATCCACTCACACATCCCCAAACCATACACACACATCCCCGCCAACTGACATATCCCTACCCCCCCCCCCTACCCCCACACACACACATCTCCCTAACCACCCATACATCCGCAATCCACTCACACACACCCCACCACCCACACATACAACTTCCACCCACCTACACATGCCTTAACCTAATCCCCCACCACACAATCCCCCACCCGCACATCACATACACCCCCTACCACGCACTATTCCCAACCCACGCACAGCACACACACATATCCCTCACCAACACATCCCCACTAACACACCACACACATATCCCCCACCCAGATACCACACAATATTCCCACCCACACCCACACAGATAACCTTACCCGTCCAGCCCACATACCCCCACTCACAAACACATACCTCACCCACACAATATCCCCAACCAACACATCACACACCTCTCCCCACCCGCACACGCATTCCCTACCAGTTCACCAACACACACTCACTCACGCATACATCCTCCACTACGCAACCACACACCCCACCCACCCACCCCCAACCAAACATCTCTCGATCACAATACCCCTACCCACACACATCCTCCACCCACTCACACATCCCACCCCGACACATACAACTCCCTCACCCACCTACACATCCCTAAGCCACTCACACACCCCCACCCACACCTTCCCCATCCACGCACACATCTCCCACCCACACACCCCCACATACTTCTCCCACCAACCACACATCCCCTACTCACCCACACATATACCCCACCCATACGCACATTCCCCGCACCCATCACTCACATCCCCCACACCACACACTATCCTCCACCCACACACATATCCTCACCCATACCACTTCAAACATATCCTCCACCCACACATCATTCACACAACCCCCACCAACACACCGCACACATATCTCAAACCCACACACCATACACTTCTCCCCACCCACCCTTGCATCCCCAATCCACCCAACACAATCCCCTACCCACACAACCCCGCCTCCCACACATACTTCCTCAAACCATCCACACATCTCCACCCACATAAACACACACCCCCGTATCCGTCCCATACACATATCATCCACCTATTACCATACACACATCCCCCACACACATTCCCACACCCCTACTTTCACCCCCACACATCCATCCACACATCCCACCAACACCCACAAAAATCACTACCCACCAAAACCCACACACCCCAACCAACCCAAACGCATACCCCCACCCACACATATCCCCACACTCACACACATCCTCCACACACACTCACACTTCCTCACATCTAGACACATACAAAATGTCTCACGTTAGCATTGAAACTAGTATGAACAAACTCCCACACTTTACTCACACACATACACTGACACTTGTCATGAGCAGTCTCATAAAAATGTTAAACATGGAGAAAAATGTGTACATAAAAAGTATGTGACGTAAAAATAGTGATGCTCTCTCTCTCTCTCTCTCCCTCTCTCTCTCTCTCTCTCTCTCTCTCTCTCTCTCTCTCTCTCTCTCCCTCTCTCACACACACACACACACACACATTCACTCTCACGCTCACACATTCACTCTCCCACTCACTCATTCACTCTCATGCATTCACTCTCACGCTCACTCATTCACTCTCCCGCCGAATGTAAGACGGGCCTGCGTGCCCAATTTGTTACCCTTTGAAAATAAAGTCTGTTCGTTCGTTCGTTCGTTCGTTCTTCCGCTCACTCATTCACTCACCCGCTCACTCATTCACTCTCCCGCTCACTCATTCACTCTCACGCTCACTCATTCTGCCTCTCATTCACACTCACTGACTCTCTCACTCAAACTACAGTAATGAACATGAGTTTATATTATGCACGATAAAATCAAACGGTATTTAACTGATAATATGACAGATGAGAATACACAAACATATGGATTCGCGTGTTACATAACATGCATCTGCACAGCTCTCTCTCTCTCTCTCTCTCTCTCTCTCTCTCTCTCTCTCTCTCTCTCTCTCTCTCTCTCTCTCTCTCTGTCTTTATTCTTTCCTATACACACACCCACACGCATGCGCGCGCTCACACACACACACTAACACATGAACTCTCCCACTGTCTCACTCTCTCACACACAATCCTTCACACACACACACACTCACTCTCTCAATCACACTCTTTCACACATACACATAGGCATGAACGCATGCACTCACATGTTAAACATGGAGAAAAATGTGTACATAAAAAGTATGTGACGTAAAAACCTCCATCGTGTCATCATTTATAAACACATCCATCGTGTCATCATTTATAAACACATCCATCGTGTCATCATTTATAAACACGTCCATCATGTCATCATTGATAAACACATCCATCGTGTCATCATTGATAAACACATCCATCGTGTCATCATTGATAACCACATCCATCGTAACATCATTGATAAACACATCCATCATGTCATCATTGATAAACACATCCAGCGTGTCATCATTGATAAACACATCCATCGTGTCATCATTTATAAACACATCCATCGTGCCATCATTTATAATCACATTAATCGTGTCATCATTTATAAACACATCCATCGTGTCATCATTTATAAACACATCTATAGGGTCATCAATTATAAACATATCCATCGTGTCATCATTTATAAACACATCCATTGTGTCATCATTTATAAACACATTCATCGTGTCATCATTTATAAACACATCCATCGTGTCATCATTTATAAACACATCCATCGTGTCATCATTTATAAACACATCCATCGTGTCATCATTTATAAACACATCCATCGTATCATCATTTATAAACACACACAGCGTGTCATCATTTATAAACACATCCATCGTGTCATCATTTATAAACACATCCATCGTGTCATCATTTATAACCACACACATCGTGTCATCATTTATAAATACATCCATCGTGTCATCATTTATAACCACACACATCGTGTCATAATTTATAATCACATTAATCGTGTCATCAAGTATAAACACATCCATCGGGTCATCATTTATAAACACATCCATCGTGTCATCATTTATAAACACATCCATTGTGTCATAAATTATAATCACATTAATCGTGTCATCATTTATAAACACATACATCGTGTCATAAATTATAAACACATCCACCGTGTCATAATTTATAATCACACTAATCGTGTCATCAATTATAAACACATCCATCGTGTCATCAATTATAAACACATCCATCGTGTCATAATTTATAATCACATTAATCGTGTCATCAAGTATAAACACATCCATCGGGTCATCATTTATAAACACATCCATAGTGTCATCATTTGCAAACACATCTGTAGTGTCATAATTTATAAACACATCCACCGTGCCATCATTTATAAACACATCCATAGTGTCATCATTTATAAACATATCCATCGTGTCAACATTTATAAACACATCCATCGTGCCATCATTTATAAACACATCTATAGTGTCATCATTTATAAACACATCCAGCGTGTCATCATTTATAAACACACCCATAGTGTCATCAATTATAATCACATCCATCGTGCCATCATTTAAATCACATTAATCGTGTCATCATTTATAAACACATCCATCGTGTCACCATTTCTAAAATTCTCCATCGTGTCATCATTTATAAACACATCCAGCGTGTCATCATTTATAAACACGTCCAGCGTGTCATCATTTATAAACACTTCCATCGTGTCATCATTTATAAACACACCCATCGTGTCATCATTTATAAACACATCCATCGTGTCATCATTGATAAACAAATCCATCGTGACATCATTTATAAACACACACAGCGTGTCATCAATTATAAACACATCCATCGTGTCATCATTTATAAACAAATCCATCGTGTCATCAATTATAAACACATCCTTCGTGTCATCATTTATAAACACCTCCATCGTGTCATCATTTATAAACACACACAGCGTGACATCATTTATAAACACATCTATCGTGTCATCATTTATAAACACATCCATTGTGTCATCATTTAAAAACACATCTATAGTGTCATCAATTATAAACACATCCAGCGTGTCATCATTTATAAACACACCCATAGTGTCATCAATTATAAACACACCCATCGTGCCATCATTTATAATCACATTAATCGTGTCATCATTTATAAACACTTCCAGCGTGTCATCATTTATAAACACATCCATCGTGTCATCAATTATAAACACACCCATCGTGTCATTATTTATAAACACATCCATCGTGTCATCAATTATAAACACATCCAGCGTGCCATCATTTATAAACACACCCATAGTTTCATCATTTATAAACACATCCATCGTGCCATCATTTATAATCACATTAATCGTGTCATCATTTATAAACACATCCATCGTGTCATCAATTATAAACACATCCATCGTGTCATCATTTAAAATCACATCTATAGTGTCATCAATTATAAACACATCCAGCGTGTCATCATTTATAAACACATCCATAGTGTCATCAATTATAAACACATCCATCGTGCCATCATGTAAAATCACATCCATCGTGTCATCATCTCTAAACACCTCCATCGTGTCATCATTTATAAACACATCCAGCGTGTCATCATTTATAAACACATCCAGCTTGTCATCATTTATAAACACCTCCATCGTGTCATCATTTATAAACACATCCAGCGTGTCATAATTTATAAACACATCCATTGTGTCATCATTGATAAATACATCCATCATGTCATCATTTATAAACACACACACAGCGTGTCATCAATTATAAACACATCCATCGTGTCATCATTTATAAACAAATCCATCGTGTCATCATTTATAAACACATCCATCGTGTCATCATTTATAAACACATCCATCGTGTCATCATTTATAAACAATTCCATCGTGGCATCATTTATAAAATCAAATCAAATCAAATCATCTTTATTAGGGTCACAAATTGGGCGCGCAGGCCCATCTTACATTCGGCCCTTCCAATCACTCGTCTTTCGTTCATCATGAGCATTATACATTTACATAGGAAGAAAAATAAACATTGTGAAATGAATGTTGTAAACATAAACACGGCTAATTACCATGTTATGAAGCCCATCTCCCACCTATCCATACATCACCCCACCCACACAACACACCCACCTACCCACACACACGCGCACCAAGGGACACATATACACCCCCACCTACCGACACACACGCACACCAAGGGACACATACATACCCCACCAACCGACCCATCCCCCTCCCGCACATCCCCCACCCACACACACTGCCGTCACCTGATCCCTCAACCAAAACTCATTCGTCGCCCACAAACATTCCCCCACCAACCAACAAATCCCACGCCCATCCACATACACATTCTTACCCACACATCCTCTCCCCACCCACACCTCAAACCACCCATCCCCCAGCCACATCTCCATCGACAACATATTCCCCACCCACGCACACAATCCCCGACCAACCCACACATCGCAAATCCACTCACACATCCCCAAACCATACACACACATCCCCGCCAACTGACATATCCCTACCCCCCCCCTACCCCCACACACACACATCTCCCTAACCACCCATACATCCGCAATCCACTCACACACACCCCACCACCCACACATACAACTTCCACCCACCTACACATGCCTTAACCTAATCCCCCACCACACAATCCCCCACCCGCACATCACATACACCCCCTACCACGCACTATTCCCAACCCACGCACAGCACACACACATATCCCTCACCAACACATCCCCACTAACACACCACACACATATCCCTCACCCAGATACCACACAATATTCCCACCCACACCCACACAGATAACCTTACCCGTCCAGCCCACATACCCCCACTCACAAACACATACCTCACCCACACAATATCCCCAACCAACACATCACACACCTCTCCCCACCCGCACACGCATTCCCTACCAGTTCACCAACACACACTCACTCACGCATACATCCTCCACTACGCAACCACACACCCCACCCACCCACCCCCAACCAAACATCTCTCGATCACAATACCCCTACCCACACACATCCTCCACCCACTCACACATCCCACCCCGACACATACAACTCCCTCACCCACCTACACATCCCTAAGCCACTCACACACCCCCACCCACACCTTCCCCATCCACGCACACATCTCCCACCCACACACCCCCACATACTTCTCCCACCAACCACACATCCCCTACTCACCCACACATATACCCCACCCATACGCACATTCCCCGCACCCATCACTCACATCCCCCACACCACACACTATCCTCCACCCACACACATATCCTCACCCATACCACTTCAAACATATCCTCCACCCACACATCATTCACACAACCCCCACCAACACACCGCACACATATCTCAAACCCACACACCATACACTTCTCCCCACCCACCCTTGCATCCCCAATCCACCCAACACAATCCCCTACCCACACAACCCCGCCTCCCACACATACTTCCTCAAACCATCCACACATCTCCACCCACATAAACACACACCCCCGTATCCGTCCCATACACATATCATCCACCTATTACCATACACACATCCCCCACACACATTCCCACACCCCTACTTTCACCCCCACACATCCATCCACACATCCCACCAACACCCACAAAAATCACTACCCACCAAAACCCACACACCCCAACCAACCCAAACGCATACCCCCACCCACACATATCCCCACACTCACACACATCCTCCACACACACTCACACTTCCTCACATCTAGACACATACAAAATGTCTCACGTTAGCATTGAAACTAGTATGAACAAACTCCCACACTTTACTCACATACATACACTGATACTTGTCATGAGCAGTCTCATAAAAATGTTAAACATGGAGAAAAATGTGTACATAAAAAGTATGTGACGTAAAAATAGTGATGCTCTCTCTCTCTCTCTCTCTCTCTCTCTCTCTCTCTCTCTCTCTCTCTCTCTCTCTCTCTCTCTCTCTCTCTCTCTCTCTCTCTCTCTCTCCGATGCATTAGCTTTCTGGACGAAGACAGTCTACAATGTGTTCGATAAACACGTGCCAATCAAAGAAGTTCGAGTCAAAAATCAACATAAATCCCCATGGGTCACTAGAGAAGTGCTGGAAATCATGAGAGAGCGAGATACAGCACACAAAAATAAAGACTTCATCAATTACCGCAGACTAAGGAATAAAGTTAAATATGAAATTCGTAGGATAAAAAAAAAGATCCTTTTAAAAATTTGATTGTAGATAATTCAAACAGTACAAATATATGGAAGGCTATTAACTTGCTAACCAATAAGAAACGCCCTACAGAATCAGTAATACAAAAATTCTATAACATGCGATGAATTCAGTTGGTTCTTTCAATCAGAAATAGAGAATCTAAAGTCTTCAATACCAGACTCATCGTGTAATTTAAGTTCACTGGCATCATTCTGTGAGGAGAAGTGCACCAGAAATATTCCCGCTGAGATTCCTTTAATGTCTGTTGCAGACGTTTATAAATATCTCCTGAACCTCAAATCAACAAACTCACACGGCCTAGATGGTATCAGTAATAGAATTCTTCGTTGTGCTGCACCAGTCATTAGCGAGTCCTTAACGTTCATATATAACCAGTGCCTGGCCAAAAACTACTTTCCATCTGCATTTAAAATTGCTAAAGTGTTTCCGCTAATTAAAAATGGCTCAATCGATAATAGCGTTTTGGGTAATTATAGACCTATTTCCTTACTATCAGCGCTATCAAAACCACTAGAAAAACACATTCATAAAATAACGTTACACCATTTAATTAACAATGATCTAATAATTAACAGTCAATCTGGGTTTCGACCTAAATATTCTTGCCATAGCGCTCTAAGAAAAATGACCGATAACTGGCACTTAAACATCAACAACGGTAGAATTTGTGGAGCGGTGTTTGTAGACTTTAAAAAAGCTTTTGATATGGTAGATCACGATATTTTAATTAGAAAACTAAAGCAAATGAAGACAAGCACCAACATGGTGAACATAATTACGTCATTTCTATCCGACAGGCAACAAGTCGTGTCCTTCAACAACTGTCTATCAAGACCCAAACACCTTAATATTGGTGTGCCTCAGGGCTCAATACTAGGTCCGCTGCTTTTTGCAGTTTATATTAATGATCTTCCTTTATATATCAATACAACTTGTGATCTATTTGCAGACGACTGTACTATATATTCTAGTCAAGAAAACCGTAGTGAATTAGAGAATTCTTTACAAAAGGAACTTGATAATCTTACTAGATGGAGCAATGAAAACCGCATGCAAATTAACACCGACAAAACCAAATCCATGCTAATAACGACCAGACAAAAACTACAGACACTAGCCATAACTGGATCACCGCTCGAACTCCGCATGGGCACGTTACGTATAGTTAATGTGACTGAACATAAAGCACTAGGGCTTTTAATAGACAGCCATTTGAACTGGAGCTCTCATGTTCACGCTCTTACCAAGAAAATAGCACAAAAAGTTTACCAACTTGCTAAAATTCAGCACTTCCTGGACGAAAGCACACGAAAAAAATTCTATACATGCTATATCCAATCACATCTCGATTACTGTTCCACAGTTTGGGATGGTTGCCCTAAATCTAATTTAAAACGACTATGTTCTCTACAAAACCGCGCTATTCGTCTGGTTTCTGGCATAAAGCACGTTGAAAGTAATAATTTGTACAGTCATCTAAGACTTCTACCACTACAAAAGCGCTTCCTTTTCAACAAAGCCAAATTAGTGAATAAAATTATATCTCAAAATACCCCAGAGTATCTTCTGCCGCTGATTCAATCTAATGCAATGAACAGCAAGCGCCTAAATTTGTTACATGTCTCAAAGCCTAGATTGGACCTATACAAAACATGTTTCGCCTAGTCTGGTGCTCACTTATGGAATGATCTGCCTCCAGATCTGAAAACTCCAATGAGTCCCTACACATTTAACCGAAAACTCTTTCAATACTTAATCCATACCGACTATATGCCACCATAATTCATTTACTGGTATAATTGTTCAGTATAATTGTTCATTATAATTGTTTAACTATAATTGCTCACTATATATGTGTGTGCGTGTGGGAGTGTGTGTGTGTGTGAGAGAGAGAGAGAGAGAGAGAGAGAGAGAGAGAGAGAGAGAGAGAAAGTGGGTGTCAGAGAGAGGGAGAGAGTGAATGCGTGTGTGCGCACGTGCATGCGTGTGTGTGGAGAGAGTGATTGAGCGAGAAATGGTGGGGGAATGTGTAAGTGCATGCATTCGTACGTGTATGTGTGAGAGTGAGTGAGGGAGTGTATGCGTGCGTGCATGCGTTCATGTGCATGCGTTCATGTGTATGTGTGAGAGAGTGTGATTGAGAGAGTGAGGTGTGTGTGTGTGTGAAGGATTGTGTGTTTGAGAGTGAGACAGTGGGAGAGTTGATGTGTTAGTGTGTGTGTGTGTGTGAGCGCGCGCATGCGTGTGAGTGTGTGTATATGAAAGAATACAGACACACACACAGAAAAGAGAGAGAGAGAGAGAGAGAGAGAGAGAGAGAGAGAGAGAGAGAGAGAGAGAGAGAGAGAGAGAGAGAGAGCTGAGCAGATGCATGTCATGTAACACGCATATTATGTAACACGCGAATCCATATGTTTGTGTATTCTCATCTGTCATATTATCTGTTAAATACCATTTGATTTTATCATGCATAATATAAACTCATGTTCATTACTGTAGTTTGAGTGAGAGAGTCAGTGAGTGTGAATGAGAGACAGAACGAGTGAGCGTGAGAGTGAATGAGTGAACGGGAGAGTGAATGAGTGAACGGGAGAGTGAATGAGTGAGCGGGAGAGTGAATGAGTGAGCGTGAGAGTGAATGAGCGGGAGAGTGAATGCGTGAGAGTGAATAAATGAGCGGAAGAGTGAATGTGTGAGCGTGAGAGTGAATGTGTGTGTGTGTGTGTGTGTGTGTGTGAGAGAGAGAGAGAGAGAGAGAGAGAGAGAGAGAGAGAGAGAGAGAGAGAGAGAGAGAGAGAGCATCACTATTTTTACGTCACATACATTTTATGTACACATTTTTCTCCATGTTTAACATTTTTTTGAGACTGCTCATGAC